>CAXITT010000746.1:132382-241750 GCA_964033795.1 Lymnaea stagnalis | reverse complement strand
AAAAAAAATATATATATATATATATATATATATATATATATATATATATATATATATATATATATAAATAAGAAACAAATATTAGCTCTTAAATTTGTGCAAAGTAAAAATAACTTTGTGAACCACACGGGAGTAACACTTGAAAAAGGAAAATTACTTAGAACCGCTTACCGTGACTGTCAAAACGTAAATTGAAATATAGCAAGTCTAAGCTCTATAAACTTCTAGAGTTTCTATGTATTCATATCATCTGACGTTAAGCAACACTTGTGCAGTATTTGGACGGTGAGTAGAATCGTGCTTAATGGTTTTTTAAAAGACTTGGCAAAATGCGCCTCTCTTCCCGTTTGGTGCTGTTTTAATTCAAAAATTGGGGAAATATTTTTATGAACCTAAACATTATGATGTTATTTGGTTTAAACAGTTGTATGTCCAGGCAAACTGCTGCAGTATCCCTTGACTTAACGTCACGAGTAAAAGCTAAAAACATACCTACCCAAAATTAACAACACATCATGATCTCACCAACTAACTGTATGTTATAATATCTTACGACTTTTTATTAAATACACAATAACACGTAAACCGTGCAGTATAAGTTAGAAATTAGTTGTTTCAAAACAAAAGCTATCTATCATCTATCAGTCTATATATCTATATCTATACAGATATTGTCTATATATCAGTTTGTCTGAAATATAGCTCAGATACTTTGTAAGTGCAAGTTTGCAAGTTGTTTAAATTCAGTCAAATCTAAGCATGTGGCTACTTTAGCTACAGACAAACAAAATCTATTGAATGTGGTGGTTAAATTCAGTCAAATCTAAGCATGTGGCTACTTTAGCTACAGACAAACAAAATCTATTGAACGTGGTGGTTAAATTCAGTCAAATCTAAGCATGTGGCTACTTTAGCTACAGAAAAACAAAATCTGTTGAAGGTGGTGGTTAAATTCAGTCAAATCTAAGCATGTAACTACTTCAGCTATAGAAAAACAAAATCTATTGAAGGTGGTGGTTAAATTCAGTCAAATCTAAGCATGTGGCTACTTTAGCTACAGAAAAACACAATCTATTGAAGGTTGTGGTTAAAGAAAGGCTTTAACCAAAAATCGTTTTTTGACCTATGTCAAGGCCATAGAATCAAAGGTGAAATGTGTCTTGCGTTATTTTATAATGGGTTAAGTAAGCTGCTAGGAACGTTTCTGATATGACAAAGATGGATACAATCAGAGGTTTATTTATTTATTTATTTATTTAGGCATTTTTATATAGCGCTTATCATAAAGCTCTAAGCGCTTTACAATTATTAAAACATGTAAACTAAGTAAATACAAATGAGACACTAGGATAGTAACTACTATTCTATAGAAACAATGAAAATGGCTATAAAACGAGGACACTTTGACACTTCAGGATCAACCCGAAACAGAAAATGAGGTAGGGCAAGGAGGGTGCATCACAGGTCATAGGCGGACCTAAACAGATGAGTTTTAAGGGACTTTTTGAAAATGGACGAGGTTTCACTATGACGTATATGGAAGGGGAGCTGGTTCCAGAACGTGGGCCCATGGAAGCAGAAGGAGCGTTCACCGATGGTCTTAGTTTTAGTTCTTGGGATTGAGAGAGTTCTACTGTCAATGGAAGAACGTTCAAAGGAGATGAAGCGATTCAAATTAATTAGGTTAAGTAAGCTACTGAATTACGTGAATCAAAATTCTATGTCCCAAGGCTGAAATATGTCTGAGTATTTTATAATGATTGAGTATAAATAGACTGAGTTTTTTAGAATGAGTGAGTACATAAACAGTGAGTTATCAAGAACATCAAAGAGGGAGGTCGAGAGGTTTAGTGCTCTGGATCTTGTGGTACATTTTTACAGGCAGACCATCTTGTGAGCAGGAGTTAGTCGGCTGAGGAAACCATTATTCATGTATAATCAATAATAATAATAATAATAATTAGTTGTCTTTTATAGCGCTGTACCATCCTAGGGCTGGGCTCACCGTGCTGTACATGAACATATTATCAAAAGAGCCATAATCATGACATTAAAATCAATACACTTTTGAAATAAGGAACAGCTTGAACCCCAGGATTAAGTCTGCACAAGTCTACACATGTGAACAAGACGCAAGGTGCAAATAAGCTCTTCAATATAGTTAACCTGGCGTCGGAATTTTTATTTCGTATCCGTCAACACAACAGCGCAGTATATGTAATCACTCTTAGTAACAAACAGAAGCCTGCCATGCTTCGAACCACAGCCAATGCAAACAAATATTAGGCAAAAGACAAAGCCTTATTTTAACATTAGATCAAGTGAACATTCTACCACCAACAACTGAGGACCATCTCAATGCTATCTATTAAAGAACAACGTTTTTCTCTGGTGTTATTTTTCCTTCACGTCGACATTTTTGCTTTACTTTAGATTATAAAACAAAACAACAAACAAAACAACAACAAATTCAGATTTTATGTTTTAGAAAAAAAAATTGGTGTGTTTATTTTTGGTAATTTATAATTTTCATTTCCACCAAAAGCCGCAACGAAACACGGGTTTTCAGATAGTGAATTATATATTTTCTGATATGTTTTCCTTCAGTAATTAAACTATATTGACATGTGTTATAAAAACATATATTATATTGCGAGAGTTTAAAAAAAATATAATTAAGCTACTATAATGAGAATATCATTATATTACATTATCACTTTAAAATATACTTTATTAAGTATATTTTTCATTCTCTTTCACTAGAAGTGGTGTACTGTAAGACCCAATCTAAAATATTGAATATTTGGGTCTCTGCTCAATCTGTTTTGTTGATTGTCTGTCTTGGAGAATTATTAGCTCAAGACGAGGACTTGCCAGATAATGTGGAAACATTTATCAACCAAGTGTATACACGGATTGATCATTCAGTTAACACCCTTAAGCAAGTAAGTGTCAGATCAAATGTTGCTGCAAAATGTTTATATATGATTGGTGTTGCTATATATGATTTTAGAAAAATATAAAATAAATTATTATTATTTTTAGTTTTTCCAAAGATCCAAACGCAATGCTGAAAATAGAGTCAAAAGATCTTGGTGGACTAGAAATCAGAGTTGGATAGTTCCAGTGTTAACAAGTGCTATTTCCCTTGTTGGTAGAGATGACTCCTCTGTGGAATCAATATTTCCTGTCACAGCTAACGGATCGGTAATAGAAAAGTGGAATAGCTAACATTACATCTTAACTCTTCAGTTTATTTAATTTTCCATCAGAAACTATGCAATCTTGGCCATTTATTTCCAGCAGGATCATGTTTACTATCGATTTTTTTTAAATCGGAGTTATAGATGTTTTTTTTAAAATTCGTATCATTTGTTTACATTTGCTTGGCACATATTCCTGTAACAGAGGGAAGTCTTGACAAGGTCAATGATGCAATCGATTTTCTTAAGATTATCTCCAATATTGCATGGGAGGCTAACCAGGCTCAACAAAACTAATAAGCAGAAAACTCAACAAGAAAAGATACACTATTTAGAACAATTAACTATTTGCTTCTTTCATTGTATTTTAAAAAATATGTTTTAAAAAACTCAACCAGAAAAGATACACTATTTAGAACATTTAAGTATTTGCTTCTTTCATTGTATTTTAAAAACTATGTTTTAAAAAATAAATATTGTAATGATAACAAAATTGATGGTTAATGTTTATCCCTAATACCTAATTACATTAGTATGTAAAGATAAAATGTGGTTATTTATATTTATTCCCCTACGGCCCTAAGTAATTTAAACATCTTGAACACACTTGAAAGATATTTCTTCACAAGCTTGAACAAAATTTACATTTAGGATTGAAGGTTATACAATTGTTCCTTATTCCGAAGGTTTGCACATTTGTTTTATGGCTATATTAATAAGGTTTAATTAAAGACTGTACGTTGGTAGAGTGAACCAGAACAATCCTTAAAAGTATACTCTTAATTATCCAAATCTAAACAATAAGATGAGACAAGAGATACGAATATGCATGACAAAGCCTTTTCTGTTTTGGAGGTAATGACTTCTCAGATGGATCAGATGCTTAATAATTTATAGCATTTTAATATCTCTCATGTGCGGCCTGTATTTTACTATTCTTATTATTACGTGGTTTAAAATAGCGCAGTCCCCCAGGGAATTTTTAATTCATTTTTTTCACTGCTGTTACATAAAAGTTAGCAATTACAGAAACGTATGCATTTAAAAACAACAATTGGTGGAAAGCTTCACCTCACACACCAAAGTATTATCTACCCCTGTCTAGTCATGGACAGCACCCAGCTGAATCAAGCATTTTTAACAGCCAGAGGGGGTTAAGAATGAATCATCATAGCAAAGTTTAAAGAGATAGGTCTGATGGCAGTTTTGAAGGTTGTGATGGTTGTTATTTTGCGGATGTCTAATGGGATAGAATTCTATTGTTTTGGTGCTTTTTTTATGCATATGACTGAAACAACTCTAAAGTTTTAGGGGATATTTATGTACCCGTTAGTCCATTTGTTTTTTTGTCAAAACGTTTTTGTGTCTATGTAATGTTTTATTTAGTACATCTTAGTGAAAGTGTACACAGTTTCAACTAAAATAAAGAGTAGGAAATAGGTCAAAGTTTAGAATATTTTGACCCTCAGATCACAAACTGACGATAGAAGACGTTTCAGACATACTTTTCATGTAGTCTTGTGATGTCACCGGGTCACTAGAAGTCAATGCTGACGAACAGATTATGTCGGCATCGTTCCATCAGGCGAAGAGAACATGTCGAAAAATTGGTAACTTGATTTTAACCAGACAAATAAACAAATATACAGCAAGGTATTCTAAATATAAAATGGAAGATTAAACAATGTCTATCCACCATTTTAATGAACAAATTCGAGCCACCATGGTAATGAAAATCATCTCGCCACCATTGTAATAAAAAATGTCTTGCCACCATCTTAATGATCAACTTCTGTCCACTATGTTAAAGGTAAAATTCCTGGCCACCAGGCTACGAACATTTTCTTGCCATAATATTCAATAAAAAAGCGTTGGGCCACCATGGTAATGATCAACTTGTAGCCACCATGGTAATGATCAACTTGTAGCCATCATGGTAAAGATCAACTTGTAGCCACCATGGTATTGATCAACTTCTAGCCACAATGGTAATTATCAACTTGTAGCAATTATGGTAATGATCAACTTCTAGCCACCATGGTAATGATCAACTTGTAACCACCATGGTAATGATCAACGTGTAGCCACCATGATAATGATCAATTTGTAGCAATTATGGTAATGATCAACTTGTAGCCACCATGGTAATGATCAACTTGTAGCCACCATGGTAATGATCAACTTCTAGCCACCATGGTAATGATCAATTTCTAGCCCCCATGGTAATGATCAACTTGTAGCCACCATGGTAATGATCAACTTATAGTCACCATGGTAATGATCAACTTCTAGCCACCATGGTTATGATCAACTTGTAACCACCATGGTAATAATCAACTTGTAACCACCATGGTAATGATCAACTTCTAGCCACCATTGTAATGATCAACTTGTAGCCACCATGGTAATGATCAACTTGTAGCCATTATGGTAATGATCAACTTGTAGCCACCATGGTAATGATCAACTTGTAGCCACCATGGTAATGATCAACTTGTAGCCACCATGGTAATGATCAACTTCTAGCCACCATGGTAATGATCAACTTGTAGCCACCATGGTAATGATCAACTTGTAGCCACCATGGTAATGATCAACTTGTAGCCATTATGGTAATGATCAACTTGTAGCCACCATGGTAATGATCAACTTCTAGCCACCATGGTAATAATAAACTTCTAGCCACAATGGTAATGATCAACTTCTAGCCACCATGGTAATGATCAACTTGTAGCCTCCATGGTAATGATCAACTTGTAGCTACCATGGTAATGATCAACTTCTAGCCACCATGGTAATGATCAAATTCTAGCCACCATGGTAATGATCAACTTCTAGCCACCATTGTAATGATCAACTTGTTGCCGTCATGTTAATGATCAATTTGTAACCACCATGGTTATGATCAACTTGTAGCGACCATTGTAATGATCAACTTGTAACCACCATGGTAATGATCAACTTTTAACCACCATGGTAATGATCAACTTGTAGCCACCATGGTAATGATCAACTTATAGTCAGCATGGTAATGATCAACTTCTAGCCACCATGGTTATGATCAACTTGTAACCACCATTTTAATGATCAACTTGTAACCACCATGGTAATGATCAACTTCTAGCCACCATGGTAATGATCAACTTGTAGCCACCATGGTAATGATCAACTTCTAGCCACCATGTTAATGATCAACTTGTAGCCACCATGTTAATGATCAACCTCTATCCACCAGCCATATACATACAACAATGGCACATATGTATTGAACATAGGCTCGTCTATATAGACAAAGAACTGTGTCTGCTTTACGCATATTGGCCTCCCACTCCCAAAACTATGGCACATACGATGTGAACATAGGCAGTTTTATAGCAACTTAACACGTGTTGGCCACCCTCTATAAAAACTATAGCACATACGATATGAACATAGCCTAGTATACAAAACGGATTCCATTGTCTGCTTCAAACGTGTTGGCAATCCTTCTCCCAAATTTCCGCTACCTATTTTGAAGTCGTCGACTTCTCTGGTTAGTTCTTACATAAGAATGACAGACTAGACTGTTTTTATATATAATTTATTCTACAATTTTCTTCTTATTTTACATTCATTTTTGTTTTCTTTTACTTTGGGAAGCAATCTGTATGCATTTCTTAGTCAGGTGTCAACATTAAAAGAGAACCAAAAGCAAAGATATATTCAACAAATTTACTCTCACTAACAGTGTAATGCTAATAAATATTCACTACAAATATAATCAACCAAGGAAAACTCAACAGAATTTTTTTTAAAAGCCGAAACTGGCGTTGCATTATTTTAACACAAAAGCACTCTAAAAAATGAATAATATTTGACTCATTCTTGGTATCTAAGTTTAACTCACATTTTTTCTATAAATATGCATTTTAATGAAACCTATTAAATTTTTTGAAAGGAACAAACAATTAACGAAAGAAGAAATATTAGAAAAATAAAGTGTGTTTAGAAATAATATTGAAAATAGTACTAGCACACTTCATGTGTCAGTTAAAATAGAGTCTTTTAATTGGTTCGCTGTTCCTAGCACGTCAGATAAAACAAAAATTCAAGGATGTAATTGGTAAGTCAAAAGAGTTCCAATGGACACCCTCAGTCACTACAAATCTAACTTGACAACATCTGGTGTACACAGAATTTTTGAACCAAACTAAATCATAGGGATATACTCAGCAGCTCAAACTATATCTTAACAATATAACTAATTCATTGTTTACCTAGTAAAAACATCAAATGTAAAACAAGTACATTTTTAACTTAGTAAACCCTCAACATGTTTAACAATATAACTAATTTAATTTTTATTTATAAAACTCATTAACATATTTATCAACATACATTGACGACACCCTCTGTAAAGTGGAAACAATGTGATAGTTCAGAAGTTGTGAACTTATGGTACGAGTAACACAGAACTGGCGTACTTGTTGGCTTGCAGGTCAGTTTGTCCATCATCACATCAGATGCCTAGAAATGACTTGCATGGAAAATATTGGAGTCTGTTTTCAACTTTCTGTTAGATCAAATATGATACTAGATTGAGAATAGCGGCTGACTTGAGTGCTGCATGTGTTCTTTGTCAAACTAACGAAGTTTGAATTATGGTTTGACTGACAACTAGTCATCGTTTATACAACAGTCAAGATCACATCATTGTACAAATGCAAGCCAAATATGAGATTGACCTGTTCATAAAAATAATATTGAATAATGTGTTATTGTGTTTTACTTTTAAAACAAATCATTTATTAGTTGTTTTTTTTCCAAAACGTCAAGCTTAGTATTAAATGTTTCACATCAGTCTTTGTACTTTGGGCTAAATAAGTGTGTTTTTAGTTGTAGTTATAAACTTGGTCTCAAAATTGTTCAACATTAATTTTGTTTGCGATCTCAACTTTTCAATTCATAATTGTCCACACTTCTTTAACAAACAAATGGAAGACTTTTTTTTCCGGACTATTTTGCCCGACAACCAGAAAAAATTGTTTCGAAGAAAAGCTAAAAATTTAAAATATAGTTCAATTTTCAAGTAGCCATGTTGCTCTTTTCTGAAATGACAGTCAACTTCAATGTCGTCTAACCTGTTTGAAATGAATGTTATGTTTTGTGCCCCTGGATAAAAAAGGGGAAAGAAGAACATTTATGTAAAGCAATTGGTTTGAAACGTTGTAGTGTCCCTTGCTTAAATATTTCAGACTTTTGACTGAAATGCCTCAATTTTTATTTTAAATTTGGTATCAATTAGTTCTCAACGAAATATTTAAAAATATTAAACACATGCATTCACCAAGTTTGTGTTCTAACGTCTTGTAATAGCTTTTTCTTATTTCATTATATTACATATGGTTATTTTTGTTCTTGTTTTTTAAACAGCAATTCTAAGGAAAGGATCAATATTTAACAGACGGATGGTTGGAGGTGGAACACTTTGCACCAGGCAGCTCTTATTGAAGTCAGCAATTTTGATCTACTGATCATTTCCATTGTAAACTTCCATTACTTAATTATGTTTTGAGTTACGAAATCTTTCATATTATGTCCTTAAAAAAAGATTTTCTTGTTTTGTGTAGGGCAGTCCTTTTTAAACAGTGTCTCCCAGAGTAATGTGTCTCTCATGGGGTGTGTTAATGTATGACGCTATAATAAGCAATTCCAATTTTCACCCTTTTTAACTTTAAAAACTATTGAGTTAAATATATCAAATGTAGACGAATGGACGACATCATTGAAAATGGAAGTAATGTTTTAGTTAGTAATTCAAAGCATGTAAAATGCACTCGTGGTTCTGAAACTAAGACACGTTTTAAATAAATAATAATAAATTAATACAACAAGAGATAATAACGTCATTTGCATCCACAAATCAAACGTCAAATTGTCCAAATGTTATCAAACTTAGAGAGAAATGTAGACGATGTTTTATATCATTGATGTTATTCTGATAATACAGTTAAAAACGGGGCGAAATTTGTGTTCATTGTTTCATGAATGTATCAACATTTAATATTCCGTTAATATAAAATATATTCAAAATTGAGTACTTAGATTTTGTTGTAAATTTATAATTGATGAAAAGTAGTTTAAGGCAAGAAACGCGGAATGGTCGGATCAACATGTAACAACTAAAAAAAAACACAATACATTTATGGTATTTCTTTAGTGTAGAAATAAGTGGACAATTATATCCTTACAATGAACTCTGTGACGATAAATATTTAATTAGTGATCATTTAGATTTGGTATTTGAAGATAATGTTTAGAGAAACTATTTGTAGTTTAGTGGGGAGAGTGTAAGCGTATAATATATATAATGGAAAATATTTCTCTTACCTTAATCTTGTTCAAGACATAAACATCATTACACAGATACTGCTTTTTTGTTGTAAAAAATAAGGTATTGTGAGGAGTTTTCGCAACAGCAGGTAGAAATTATAGCAAATACCCTACCATTATTATCCTGATCATTTTGGCTCATATATTCTTGTTTATTTATCGCAAAGAGCCTACCATTATTATCCCAATAACTTTGGGTCATATAATCTTATACATTATTGAAAAGAGGCTTCCATTTTTGAGTCAATATTTTTAAAGACAAAAAGAAAAGATGAATGTAAAAGTTACTTATTTCCTCGCGACAAATTAACACACTGCACGCAAGGTAAATAACTCTGTGTGATACAGTTTAAAAAGTATTGTCCAACACAAAAGAAGACTATCTTTTTTAGTAAAGATATAATATGAAAGGTTGCGTAACTCAAAACATAATTAAGAAATGCATGTATGCACTTGAAATTACCAGTAGACCGACATTGCAGACTTCAAGAAGTGCTGACTGGTGCGAAGTTTTCCACCTCTAACCATCCCCAAAATCGTCTTACAACTATTGTTACTCACAATAGAATTTATTGGTAAAAAGATATAACAATATGTAATGTTATGAAACAAAATGTCACCAAAAAAAATTAAGATATTACAAGACATTGAACAAAAATGTCATGAATATATAAGTTTAATACAAGTTATTAATAAATATTTTGTGCTGAGACAATTTATAACCTTTTTTTAGAAAAAGATATCAACATTGTAATAAAAACACAAGCTAATTTTTAAATTCATTAAGTCATGTACTTTGAGACTTCAGAGAACCTCTGAAAATATTTTAATAGATTTGAAGCAAGCAAGGGAGATTAAACAGTTTCTAACTGATGGCTTATTAAGTGGGTTTTTTCCCTTAATAATAGCTCAAAAGAGAGCATTTATCTCCAACAGATAAGATGTATTTGAATTAGACGGCAATTACAGAAGATAACTAGACTATATGGCTACTGAAAAAATTAATCAGCTTTTTTTAATTTTTTTGCATATTTTGACATAGACTTTATGAATATGGGTTACAATTGTCTGGGGAAAAAAATTATAACAATTAAACATATTTTTGAGGGTTTCTTTCCGTTATTGTCGTTGTTAACTAAGTGTGGAAAATTATGTATTGAAAACGTGCATATACAAACAAAATTGATAGAATTCATTTAAGAGATCAAGTTAAAAACTGCAACGAAAAACTTCATTATTTATCCCGAAGTACATTAAGTGCGATTTAACGTGTATTACTAGATTTGAAGTTGTTGTATAAAATGTAATACATCTACATGTTATAAACATAAACATCATTACATTGACACTTCTTTTTTTTTATAAAATTAGAAATTGTGATGAGTTTTCACAATAGCAGGTACAAAAATTATCGTAAAGAGCCTATCATTAATTTTCCAAGAACTTTTGGTCATATATTCTTGTTCATATAAAAAACATTGGAGAACACAAGTTTGTAAAAATATTTCAAATTGTTCTCTTTTTATTATATCAATTAATTAATTTTTCAGAGGATATTATTTTCCCTTTCAACATTAAAGTACACGCCTTAGTGGTTGGTTTAAATTAATCTCTGTTTTACAATAAGGGTCAGACTCAGCAAATGTATACATAATTTGTGTATGTGTCATACATGTATTTGAATTAATGTATGGTTAGTGATAAGCCATTGATAATAACGAGTCATATATTTTGTTTGTTGATGTCAATCCGTTTTCTGATTGAACTAAAAGATGAAAGACAATAAACGTGTCATAATAATTAATACTATGTTCAGGGAGATAGTCTCTATAAAATCTAGTGTTCCAAGTTTAATTTTGATTTTTTTATTACTTCAAAATGGGGAAAAAACAGTTTAAGGAACCTTGAGAGAAATTTTTTAAAGGTTAGTTTTATAAGAATTTACACTTCCAATGATATTGTAAACATTAACTAGCAACTCTCCAAGGAATGAACTATTCAAGAACGGTAACTGTATAAACATTCCTAGCATTAACTTATCAATTTGTCTCTCTTTAAATGTATCGTTCAGTTCAGGGTAAAAGAACATTGGTTCTTAATTATTTAAGCGGTCAAAAAGCAATGCGATTCAAGCAGAAAAATATTTAATTACACTCTAACAGTGTAATACATATGAATTATTTAATGATCGACAATACAACTACAAATCACTAATTCCATATTTGAACAATTCCATATAAACAAAGAATTACACACTGTAAGCTATTTTAAGAATTTATTCAAAATCTCGTGTTCAAAAAACAAACACATAATTTGAACATTCCTATTGTTGCATTAAGGCATTTAAAATTATTACATTGTGTTTTTTTTTTATCCTTTATTAGTGTACTGAATGTAAATAAAATATTTGTTGTTTTTTCTTGTTTGTTTTAATTATTTCCTTTTGGTTTTGTTTAAGACTGTTGTCTTAATTTTACTACACTTATAATTGAATACATTTTAAGTGTTATAACTTGTGTTTTTTAAAGAGATATTTACACGATTTGTTTTTAAATATAATGTTGACCAACATTTTTGAAGTCTCTTTTTTTGTTGTTGTTGTTTTCTGTTTGTTGTTTTGTTTTGGAGAGCAGCTCATTTCATTNGGGGGGGGGGGGGGGGGGCAGATCTAACCGGGGACCACACTAGGTGGGACAAAAAATATGTATTGACATTTTTTATGGATGAAACAAATGTTTTTTAGAATTGGAAAAATTAAAGAGAATCTCTTTAAAATGAATTTGGTATCCGGGCGCAAAACACTCTAGCTACGCCTCTGGATTAAAAACTACGAACGTACAACGTTTTGTCATAACCCTGAAACCAAATCTCTCCAGTTTGACTCTATTTATGTCATCTTGTTAACTGAG
The DNA here is from genome assembly GCA_964033795.1 of Lymnaea stagnalis. Taxonomy (NCBI): domain Eukaryota; kingdom Metazoa; phylum Mollusca; class Gastropoda; family Lymnaeidae; genus Lymnaea; species Lymnaea stagnalis. The sequence goes on along the minus strand of CAXITT010000746.1, from coordinate 229,266 downwards.
TTTGTTTTGTTGCGTCGTTCCATTACAAGACAGTCACCAACACTGGCTTTGTGCCAGGAGGTCTTAAACTTGTGAGAGGCTAAGAAAATGTGGTAAATGTTATTGTAAACATAGATTGTACAATACATTTTTTGTAAGAAAAAAAATGGATTTAAAGAGAAACCTTCACAAAATCTTATTTTCATGAAAATTTATTCATACAAAGAAATTAATGGCTATTCCATTCGTAACTGCTAAACGAAAATAACATGCGATCTACAAAACAAAAGAAAACACTTTAATTATTAGCTTCCAGTTATGAAAACATTTTGTTGTGAGAGTAAATTTCAATGAAACTTAAGGATTTAAAAAAAAAATTATCACTCACTTTTTATCTTTGACACCCAATCAATTTATAATTTCCCTCTTGAGCTCACCTTCAGACGAGTTTATGGACTACTCAAAACACAACTTAATTAGACTCAGAATGTCTGGTTAAATACATTTGTTTTAAAAATCTCTTTGTCCCCAATGTCAATAGGTTCAACTCTAACCAGGTAAGGAATTTAAATGACAAATAATCTTATACCTGACTTCATATCAACATTAATCCACCCAATTCAGGGGGAAATAAAACAACTTAATATCTAGGAAATGCACCGATGTATGGAAAAGGAAATCTTGTAGATAAGAAAATCTAATAGAAAACTATAAGGGATATAGGAAAAATCAACTCAAAATTTTGCTACCTTGAGGCCATATTAATTTCGGCTTAGGTCGTGGTGGTAAAATCAAACAGACACTTCTACGTGTATTTCGATTTAGTTCAACGAAATATCTCGTGACGTTATTGATGTTTGACTGTATCTGAATTAAAGAATATGAATGTTACAAAAAATGAATTGAGCCCCTATTCACATAAACAGAACCCTCCAGACCAAGAACATGTGCTTTATACGTCGTTTGTTTTCTTCACTGACATAGACTACTTCCACAGTTGATGTAACCACGTGACAGATACGCCCCCTTGTCATTTACTTGTTTGGTTAGTTTCCGATAAGTGTCCATGACATATTTAAAATGAACCTAACATGACGTGTGTTTGCTCTTATCATCAGAAAATAAATTCCCTCTTTACTCTGTGTACGTAGTCATAAATCCAAAATAATTCCTAAGTTATTTTATTTAACAAGTCTTCCCTTTGCAATATGAATGGCTCTTTTTTACAATCTATTGCTGGATCAATATCCAATCCATGGCGTGCTCGTTCCACATTTATTTATTTATTTAGGCATTTTTATATAGCGCTTACCATAAAGCTCTAAGCGCTTTACAATTATGAAAAACATGTAAACTAAGTAAAATAACAATGAGACATTAGGATAGTAAATACTATACTATAGAAACAATTAAAATGGCTATAAAACGAGGACACTTTGACACGTTTTGGCCTATATTACAGGATTAACCCGAGACAGAAAATGAGGCAGGGCAAGGAGGGTGCATCACAGGTCATAGGCGGACCTAAACAGATGGGTTTTAAGGGACTTTTTAAAAAGTGGACGAGGTTTCACAATGACTATTCCACTATGAGGTTCCACATTACATTGGGTTTTCTGTAAGTTCTTTTGTTTGATAAACGTTCAGCCAAGAAAGTGCCTGTCCCTAGAGACAATGAATTTTTTGTACATTCTATTATTTGAAAAGTTTCAGTCCATAGAATGCCCGTCCCATGCCTTACTGTCTGGAGACCCATGAAACCAAATATCTCACGCCATTATATTTATCTAGTTTTGTCCATTGTTCATGTTTAGGTCGTCACGTGACATAACAAAACAATTAACAAAACCTACTTTAAACATCGCCTGTTTGTCCACAGAAATGCTGTATTTGCACATTTGTTACCTCGTGATGTTTCCGCCCACCTTGTTATCTAAATGTTATATAACGTTACCCCATATCTAGAATGTGTCCTTGGCATCTTGAAAGAATGGAGCAAAACATGACGTCAATTGTTCATGTTATTAACCAATGAGAACCGAGGATTCTGTATATATTATGTACTCTCAAGTCTCTCAAATCCAGATTCTTTCATAAGACAGTTTATGTCATTGTTGAAGGTTAATGTTAAGACAGAGAATTAATTGAGTGCTGTTGAACTAACGTGATGAATTTCTACTACTGAGATCAACACTTAAAGAAAATAAAAATGATTTTTAATTTCTGTTGTACGCCATTACTTTTCTTAATGGTGACAATGTCTTGTCAAGGTAAGTTATATTTATAGAATTACATTATATTGTGTTTATTTCTAGTATACTTTAGTTTTTTATTTATTCTAATTTAATAGGAACATGTTATATATCATCATCATCATGTCCCTTAGTCCTTGCACCGTTGAGGCGCCCCAGATGACATGTGAACTATTCTTCTCTATTCGTCTCTTTCTTCTGCATTACGCACAGCATCGCCCCGTGTTATTCCTTCTTCTTCTTCTTTTTTTTTAGGGCCCCCGATCAATGAATTGATCATTCGGGCTCCTATGTTTCAGAGGGGTTTGCGATGTTACTGTCCATGGGTTTCAATGTGATGCTTCACTGGTTGCAAGGGCGACTCAGCAGTGGCGTTATAAACTGGGGGTTGGAATACAGGAGGCAATAGGCACAAATGTGTCGAGTGTAGCCGCCTCAACTGTTGCTTTTGGAAGCTTGTTCCAGTCCCCTATTGTCTTCGGCAGGAATTAGGAGCTCCTGTTCTTTGTTCTTGTTTTTACCAGCCGGAACTGTCTGTCGTGGCTTCGTCGCAGTCTAGGGGGAAAATGAACGAGTTTCTGTTTGATTTCGGAGCAGTGGACCAGACCATTTTTTATCTTGTACAACATGGTGAGCCTGGATAGTCGCCGTCGTTCTTCCAATGTAGACCAGCCCAGGGTTTCTAGCATGCTGCCAACACTTGAGGATTTTCTTTAGCGGTTCATGACAAAGCGTGCTGCCCGTTGCTGGACCGTCTCCAACCTGTCGATGCTTTTCAGGGTAAATGGGTCCCAGACTGTAGAAGCATACTCTAAAATAGGCCGGACAAAGGCTTTATTGGCTTTTTCTTTCACGTTTGATTTCCGATCTTCAGATTGCGCCTTAGGAACCCCAGGGTCTTGTTTGTCCGGTTGCACTCACTGTTAATGTGCACGTCACAGTGGACCTCTCTTTGGATGGTAACACCCAAGTACTTTACGGAGGAAACTGGCTCAAGAATATGGCCATGCAGTTCGTAAGAGTGGTTTAGAGGGGATCTGCTTCTGAAGACTGACAGGGTCTGGCACTTGACGGGGTGAAATTCCATGTCCCAGCTCATCTCCCACTCAGCTAACCGATTGAGGTCTTGTTGAAGCTTGCTCCGGTCAGAGCTGTTGAGATTGTCCTATATACCGCCGTGTCGTCTGCGAACAGTCTTGCTTGAGAGGTCAGCTTCTCGAGCAGATCATTGATATATGCTAGGAACAAAAAAGGGCCTAGCACTGAGCCCTGGGGGATCCATGACTTAACACCCACAAAGGAGGAGATTTTGCCATCTAGCACTACTGCCGGGCATCGGTCGCTGAGTAAGCTAGAGATCCATGTTTTGGGAGTGCCTTGGATCCCACATCTCTGCAGTTTGTGTAATAGAATGATATTGTTGACAAGGTCAAACGCTTTTGAAAAGTCCAGCACAAGCACATCAGTCTGCTTGCTGTTCTCCAAGTTGGTCGTCAATTCTTCAGCAAATTCAAGGAATTGGGTCTTGCATGATCTGTTGACTCGAAAGCCATGCTGACAGTCATTGAATATATTGTGTCTTTACATGTGATTCATGACCACGCTTACGATTATGTGCTCCAATACTTTACATACTACGCTAAAGTCTATCCTTCAGCTTCACCTTCACCCACAGGAGTTCACATTCATCGACATCTAGTTCTGGACAGCATGACAGTCCAGTCTGTCATGTACAGCAACAAGTACTCCTCCTCCTCTGTCTTTTCTGTCTCGCGGAATAGTTTGTAATAATCCGGTACAACCTCTGTGTTGGATATGGAGAGATTCAGCCATGTTTCTGTGCCCAAGATGATGTCAGGCTTTAAGCTTTTGATCAAATTGGCTATCTCGACTCTCTTTCCGCTTGCAGACTGAAAGTTCACATTCAATATTCGCAATGGTCTGTGTTTCCATTCGTCTTGCCTACTGCAGCGCATAGGAGTAGAGCAGTGTGGTGGCTGAAAACTCTGAAGGTCCGTTGGTGTGGTGCATGAGGAATTTAGGGAGAAATCTGGGAGGGCATTTCTGACCTTGAACTGTGGAGGTCAAACACAATCTGGCTAATCGGGAACCCGCAGACAGCAATGTACCACGACATGCCAGAATTTTCCCCATGCTGTTTGTCATAGTCTGTGTAGATGCTTTGGCATTGACCATGGAACCATTGGCCACATTGTTCACATAGAACGCTTCTGTCTTCCCACTGCACTGCAAGGTCACAAGTACCGCAGGTCCTAATGACTGGGAACATGAGCGGTAATGCGATGGAGGATAGCCAGCACCCATAGCGATGTTTCATCCAGGATTGGGTTCAGAAGAGTAGGAGTTGGCTAGGAGAATGCAGGCTAGATATAATAGCACAAATCTTTGACGTCCTATGGGAAACTGAGCAGAGCAATTTCGAGATGAACTATGCAAAATGTCAACAAACACGCAGTGGCCAGTCCCCACTGTGCGGAAAACTGTTTTCTTACGTTGGTCTAAATTTTCAGATGACATGACAACTTCTGGTCTCTAGGTACCACAGATAAACAGTTTGTTTACCAGAGTCGCTAGCACAATGGTATACAGCATAATATTGTATGTGAACATACCTCCAGTCCCTCTGGTGTGTAGCAGTCAATGAGCACACACGCAGGTATAGAGCTATCCTAAGCCTGAAGTAATGCAGGACAGTAAAATAAAGATGGCGCCGAATATCAACATGATGCACACAGGTTCTGAAATCACGTGATTTCCTTAAAATTTTGAGGATAGTCACTTTGAACCACGTCCTTGACCAGTAATAATATCATTTTAATCTATCACCACAATTTGTTTACAATTTCATGGACAAATAATGTCATAATCGAAGAAATCTTCCTCATCACAAACACATGTAAACAAACACACGTCTACACTGGGCATGCGCAAACCCCTCATGTCCTGTGCGCTCTTTGATGTTATCCTCCCATCTTTTTCTTTGACTTACTCTTCTTCTCCCTCCTCTTGTGGTGCCCTGCAATATTTCTTTAACAAGCCCATTTTTCCTTTGTTACGTGGTCGAACTATTGTAGTTTGCGATTTTTTACAGTCACAAGTATGTCATCGTACTCCACAATTGCCTGTCCAACCCTTTTTTTCACTGTATCATTGGAGATATGGTACATATAGCAGATGCCAAAAATGCTTCTGAAGCATGTCATCTCCATCGCCTTTATTTTTCTTTCAAGATCTGCTGTTAATGTCAAGGATTCGCAGGCATACAGGAAAATGGAGAGGACTAATGAGCGCATCAGCCTGATTTTGTGTTCGGGTCTATTTTATTATCATTCCATATATTCTTGAGCCTCTTTACTGTTGTTGTAGTCTGCGCAATCCTGAACATCAGTTCGGTCTTGGAGCCTTCTTCTGAGACTATTGCTCCTAGGTATTTGAAGCGGCCTACAGTCTCAAGTCTTTCCTCTCCGACCTTAATTTCAGTAAGAATGCCTGTGATGTTATTTGTCATCAGTTTTGTCTTTTCGGCATTGATTAGCATGCCGAAGAAGGAAGCGGTCTTGTCGAGACGCCTTACCAGGTTGGCTAGCTCTTCTTCGTTCCCAGCCAATCCGTCTATTTCGTCTGTAAAGGGTAGGTTGGTGATTGTTCTGCCACCAATGCTGACTGTCCATTCATGCGCTTTCAGAGTATCTGACATAATTCTCTCTAGGAAGAAGTTAAACAAATTGGAGGAGAGCAGGAAGCCTTGTCACACTCCAACCATTATCTTGAACCATTCTCTGATTTTGTGTTTGAGGAAGTATGTACTGGTGACATTATCATAGTGGTTGCCCATCATTCTGGATAGGTTTGTGTTGACGGTGTAGTGCCTCATGGTGGCCCATGTTATATATATATGGTCGATACTAGTATAAATTATTTTTCCTGAGAAGTGAAATGGATTTTTTTAATATCGCTCGTTGTTAAAATGATAAAATGCTTTATAAAAGTATATGTTTAAGATTACACTTTAAATAAAATATACTTTAATTGAAAGACGGATTTAAAACAAAATAACAATAAATTCTGATCAAAATGAAGCCGACTTTTACGTCAAATCTCAAATTTCCATTGAACAAAAATTCTTTGAGAAATCTGGATCAGTTTTGAAGAGATTAAAACCCAATACCAGATTATTGAATGAAGGAAAGGGGTTTTCCTTTAATTTCGGACATCCTGCTCTAATCAATTCAGATGAGATTACCAATGAGAGAAACAAAACTGCAACGATTCAATGGCGAAATGCGACAAAGGAGTTTGAACAAAGACTTTCTGACTTTGAAATGAAGATTCGTAGACAACTTGAAGTATTTATCAATGGAATGACCACTAAAATAGAAGATATGAAATTTATCACGAAAGGTATCGAATCAAAACTAAAAGAAATTACACAACAAAATATAATAAAAAAATCTGACCAATCAATTTCTACTCTGATCCAAAGCCATATGGAACCAAAGCTATCAACTTTAGAGAGACGAATGGACGATATAGATGAAACGATTGATCATGTTAACGTCTCGCTCAATTGGTGCGAGTTGAACACTCATACAAGTCGTTTAGAGATTATTCAAAAACTTGATTCCTTATTGGATGATAACAAACTGATTGGATTAAATGTGACAATTTTAGAAAATAATGTAACAGAAATGCTTAAAAATGACAGACAAATGAACGATACAATAAAACAAATAATAAACAATGACAGACAAATGAACGATTCAATGAAAGAAGTTTTAAATAATGACGGAAAAATAAACGATACATTAAAAAAAATACTAAATAATGACAGACACAAATTATGATACAATGAAAGAAATACTGAAAAATGACAGACAAATGAACGATAAAATAAAAGAAATACTTAATAATGACGGACAAATAATATCTTCAATAAAAGAAGTAATGAATATTGACAAACAAATGGATCATTTACTTAAAAATTGCATCTCATTTTTTTTTTAAAAACTTTTTTCGGTTAAAATATTGCGTAATTTCTTTTTGATCCTAGACAACTTAAAATATACATGTATATAATTAAACAATCAAGTATTTATCAAATAGTGAGCACAAAATACGCATTTTCTATTTCAAAATATCAAATAAGATTCAAATCATTTTGTTTTTTGTTTAAATGTTGAAATAAATGTTGATGTAAATAATTTAAATAATATATATAAATATATATATATATATGCTAGGGTTTTAATATTTGGGGTTGAATTGAAAAAAAGTGTAATTAAAAGAACGCTGCGGCCAAATGCCTTCTTTAGCAGACTACACAAACCATAACAAAATACAACCACTAATTTGATGTAAAATACTTATGTGTTCAAATATATCAGTGTAAAATATTTCTTTAGAAACGAAAGCTTTCTGTGTTACAATTTGAAATTTTGTGTTGAAAATGGTAGGATGTGTGTTACCTCGTCAACACCATTAATCAAATGATATTTTTATCCGATTCAATCCAAGACTGCACAGTTAGCTAATCACTGGATCTGATGAGACGACCACGTTGATATTGTTCTCTTGAAGATATTAGTATATATCATTTAGTTCCTTGTTTTCAATACATATAATAATGTAATTGGGTTAGATGATTATTATGTTACAAAAGTTTTAATTTAAAAAAAAGATACATAACACGAACTATTACAAATCAGTATCAAAGAAATAGTGTATATGATAATAAACGTGTACTTATTTGAAACAATAAAGATGATAAAGTCCCTTTGAATTACAGTGTCAATTGTTATGTTACGTTCATTTGTAACTTGAATATAACATATTTGATTTTTTGACATTGATATATATATATATATATATATATATATGTAACGGCCAAAGCTTGAAATCGTCCAAAGTGGGAACTGGCCGACCGAATCGGAAAATGGACCAATTTCGCCTCACATTGACCGGCCACTATCAGATATTTTCTTGTTCTCGATATATGGCCAGCCAGATTGCAAAATGGCGCGGGGCTTTCTTCCCAAAGTGGGAAGAAAAGGTTTATGTGCAGATTTTGGTTGTTAGTATACCATAATGATAATCACATTATATTCATTTTAATTATACTAAATTACAAAATCATCAAATTAGTTTGTTATAGTAAATTATTAATATTTATCATCAAGTGTTACAACAAAATATCCTTTTCTGATATTTCGAATAGCACATCAGTTTGTAATTTTTACATTTGCAATGATCTGTAATGCATTTGTGATAGTACAATTGCATCGAATGATCCCGTTTCTTTGCCTTTAAAACTAATCTAGCATCTGAGTTTTGAACTGTATGCATTTTTATGACACCTTTTGGTTGACCTGACATAAGAGACTTACAAAAGTCAAGACCAGAGAGAACAAAAGCACAGACTAGTGTTTCCGTTGCGCTAACTGTGAGGTAGTTGTGGATAGCGGTGTACGCCGAGCGACAGATGTGAGAAATATGATTATTTTAAGACATTATGTCAGAAAAAATATAACCAACTACGGTCTTTGACATAATTTCACTTTTTGCGAAGCACCCGTTCGGCGCCCCATTCCTTAATTTCCACCCCTTTCGGTTGGTCGTAACCCCAGTGTTAGTATCAACATTAAGAATGCACTTTCATTGTATGAAAACTCAATGTATGAAAATCGTATGTTTTAGCTGTTAGAATACTGTTTCTTGACACCAGGCTCGAGGTTAACACTTCTCTATAATTAACTAAGGGAATTTAAAAATATTTTTATCTGGGCGATCTAGGCGCCCCTAGGACCACGGTGCCCTGTGCGAGGGCACATATCACACACCATAAAGGCCAGCCCTGCAAGATGATAAAATAGTCTGCATGTAATGTTCGATCCGTATCCTTTGTCTGCTTCAATACTTAATCCAAACATTGCGTCAGAACAGGCTGAATACATTTCTCTTTAACACACTACAAAGAATTTTTTCGCATTGATATTTGTCTTGTATCAGCACACCCAATATTGGCCAGGGATTTCCCGGCGCTTCAGGAAGTGGCAGGAAAAAGTAGCATATATACTGGCAATTTAGAGAACAACGGACATTGGCTACACTCCTCGGCGAAAGTGCGAAATGGCCGGCCAATCGGAGAATTTGCCGAACTTAGGGCTTTGGCCGTAGCATATATATATATATATATATATATATATATATATATAGATAGATATATATGTTGCATTCTTAAGTATTGACGAGACACTAAACACTTCATCAAATGGGTTACAAATTCGATTGGAGAATTTGTCGAACTTAGAGCTTTGGGCGTAGCATATATATATATATATATATATATATATATATATATATATAGATAGATATATATGTTGCATTCTTAAGTATTGACGAGACACTAAACACTTCATCAAATGGGTTACAAATTCGATCCTAGAATTGTAAACTGGCCTTTTTTGTATTGAAGGAATTCTTTGACTCCTCGTCAAATCGGAACTTCCGTAATGCTCCTTCTGCAAATTTTACTCCTTCTTACTCTGATGTTCGCAACCTGGAACGGTGCTCATTGATGGAACCCAATTCTATTTCCATGTTAGCTTCTATCATGCTCATTTCACATACGTCCTTAAATCGCATCCGCGAACATCCATAATGTCTTTCCCCTGCTCCCAACTCACCATACAGCAGATGCTTTAGAAAACGGCCTAACTCTATTTTTGTTACATGGCCGAACCAGTGAAATTACCTCTTGCGAAGATCGGAGAATATGCTACATATTTTTGCACATTAGATATTCTATTTATAACACCACTATTAAAAATGCATCATCGTTTCAATGAAAATAATAACGTAGCTTTAAAAATACAAATTCTTTTCAAAGGACATCTTGTTTATCTAAAAAATAATCCCTTTATTCATGTTAAAATAATATGTTATAGTCAACAAGTGTTTAATTGTATACAAAACTTTTTGTTTATTATATGTCAAGTTATTGGGTCATGCAAATTTAAACATATAAAATGTGTCATCTATGTAGATATATGCGATCAACACAATTTAAAATATTTTATTTGCAAGTTTAATACAGGATGGTAACAAAAAGAGTTCATTTAACATTACAAATATTCCCGTTGGTTTAATATTTCTGTTTATCTATTGTATTTTCTTTCCTAAATATAACTAAAAATAAATTAAGGACTTCAGATTTACAACCTTCAAATTCATATAAACAAATAAATAAAACAAAATCAAATACTTGAATTAATTACTTTAAGCAACAAATAATATATTTCAACTAAATTCCAGGTTTTGATTTCATAATGGACAGAAGAGATTATTTGGTTAAAAATCAAACCTATTGTGGTCTTCTTCAATGTCAAGTTGACACAGTCAGTGACACAAATATGGCCAGCCTTATAAAAATGGATATTTATAATTTAAATAATGAACAACTTCTGGCGAGCATGTTAGCTGTAAACTCAGACATCCAAGCTCACACTGGGAATAACACAATAGTTATTGGGTCAATGTCAAAGGACCATGGTGAATTTCATCTTTATTTCTCTGACGTATCAAACTGTTCTGAAACTTCCTTTATGTGCAAGATTCAATTTAAAAACTCGACACTTGGAAAAGAATTTGCCACAAAAATCATTTTACCAATAAATTCTGATCAAAATGAAGCCGACTTTTACGTCAAATCTCAAATTTCCATTGAACAAAAATTCTTTGAGAAATCTGGGTCAGTTTTGAAGAGATTAAAACCCAATACCAGATTATTGAATGAAGGAACGGGATTTTCCTTTACTTTTGGACATCCTGCTCTAATCAATTCAGATGAGATTACCAATGAGAGAAACAAAACTGCAACGATTCAATGGCGAAATGCGACAAAGGATTTTGAACAAAGACTTTCTGACTTTGAAGTGAAGATTCGTAGACAACTTGAAGTATTTATCAATGGAATGACCACTAAAATAGAAGATATGAAATCTATCACGAAAGGTATTGAATCAAAACTAAAAGAAGTTACACAACAAAATATAATAAAAAAATCTGACCAATCAATTTCTACTCTGATCCAAAGCCATATGGAACCAAAGCTATCAACTTTAGAGAGACGAATGGACGATATAGATGAAACGATTGGTCATGTTAACGTCTCGCTCAATTGGTGCGAGTTGAACACTCATACAAGTCGTTTAGAGATTATTCAAAAACTTGATTCCTTATTGGATGATAACAAACTGATTGGATTAAATGTGAAAACTTTAGAAAATAATGTAACAGAAATGCTTAAAAATGACAGACAAATGAACGATACAATAAAACAAATAATAAACAATGACAGACGAATGGACGATACAATGAAAGAAATACTAAATAACGACAGACAAATGAACGATTCAATGAAAGAAATTTTAAATAATGACGGAAAAATAAACGATACATTAAAAAAAATACTAAATAATGACAGACAAATAAATGATACAATGAAAGAAATACTGAAAAATGACAGACAAATGAACGATACAATAAAAGAAATACTTAATAATGACGGACAAATAATATCTTCAATAAAAGAAGTAATGAATATTGACAAACAAATGAACGATGCAATGAAAGAAATAATGAAAAATAACAGACTAATGAACGTTACAATGAAAGAAATAATGAATAATGATAGACAAATCATCGATACAATAAAAGAAATTCAACATGACGTAAATAATATCAATGAGCTTTTAAAAGAAGTAGGAAAGATTGGAGAAATCCAACAGTCTTTGACTTTACTACACAATAAACTCAATGATTCAAATTTGTTGAATGTAGAAGTCACAATGGGAGAAGTAGTCAGAGAAATGCAGTACAATAACTTAACAATGAATGATTTGAAACAAAGTGTAAATGATAAGTGTAATGACGACGTGTTAAGAAACAAAACAGACAAACGACTGTCCAATCTAGTGGAACATCTGGAAGAACTGAGGATGAATCAAGGCTCCATAGAGACATTATTGGCCAATGTATCAAGACATTTCAATAAGTTCTACATTTCACAAGTAAATGTTGCATGCATGTATGAATGTACGTAGGTATGTATGTGTACGTATGTATGCACGTATGTGTGTATGTATATATGTATTCATGTATGTATGTACGTACATACGTATGTATGATTTTACATGTATGTATGTATTTGTGAATGTTTGTATTTATGTTTGTATGCATGTATATATGTATTTATGTGTATATGAATGCATGTATGTATCAACGTACCTACATGTATTTCTATGTATGGGTTGTTTTATATATTATTTATGAACGAAATATATCTATTTATGTGTTTATGAAAGTATGTATTCTTGTATATATGTATATATATATATATATATATAGCCACACATACTTATATATGTATATATATATATATATATATATTCATGTATTATGCGTGTATGTATGTATGTATGTATATATAATTTTATTTATTTATGTATACGAGTTCGTATATATGTACGTTTTATATTTAGGCATGTATGTATGTTTGTATGTATGTGTGCGTATACATGTATTAATATTTGTATGTATAGTAGTATTGTATTTATGTGTCTAGTGCATTGTATGCATATACGTATTATGTCTGAGTGTTTGTATGTTTTATTGTTTGGATTTTCTTAGTTGATATATATATATTATATATTATATATATATATATATATATATATGTGTAATTACATACAAATATATGTATGCACAAATGTGTGTATATGTGTATATGTATCTGTTTTCTAAGTGTGTGTATACAATTATGCATAAAATATGCATGCACGTGTATATATATGTATATATGTAAAAATGTATTTATAAATGTATGCATTTAGGTATCTTTGTAAGTAAGTGTGCGTTCTTAAGTATGTTTGTTTTCATTAATGTATGCGTGTATGCATGTGTGTATGAAATTATGTATTTTTGAACGTTGGAGTGCAAGTGCGTAAGTCTGTTAGCATGTGTTTGTTAGTGTGTGTTATGTGTATTTAATTTACTACATTAGTATCAAACATGTAACATGGTCATAGAATGTATTTAAAAAAATATATATTTAAACAAAATAAATAAAATAATTATTGATAAAATCAGAAACGAATTGGTTCTGAATTTAAATTAAAATTCCAGATAATATATCAATGAAATTTGTTATTTAAATTCTAAAATTACATGTCACTGAAACATTTTAACATTACAATGTGTACTTTATGGTTAGCTAAAATGTGAAAGAGGAATATCAAGTGAATTTGGTTCAAGACTGATCACGACACTAGACAACAAGAAAAAAGTTATGTGTGATACAGAAACAGACGGTGGTGGATGGATCATCATACAGGTAAAGTCAAATTAATATTTTGCTAAGTGTTTGAGTATTTCTTATTGTTTCAGTTATACTAATGTTAAATTAATAATTATTGCATTTAATTGTTAAAACACTATGCATATTTTCTAAAATTAAACTTTTGAATCCATGGTCAGCAAATTATTTAGTATTACCAAATAAAATAACCTTTTATGACGTCACACATTGACTAACAACCAAAACATAAGACATCTGAATGACTAAAGTAGTTGATGTGCTTAAATTATTAAACAGAAAAACAAATTATTTAATTAAATTAATTTTCTAGAGGCGTGTCAGAGGCGATGTAAATTTCACGAGAAACTGGAATGACTACAAATATGGATTTGGCTCATTGGATGGGGACTTTTGGATTGGCAATGAGCTCATATCAAGTATTACTATGAAGGTAAAGATATTTTTTGTTAAAAAGTTTCAAATTTGAATATGTGTTTAGAAAATTGTTAAAGTTACATTGTGAATATTATATCACATACTATCATATTTGTTTTTTGAAATCGGTTATTTAATACTGATTATGGCACTGTTCAAGATATGACATTTAATTCATCATATAACAGTGGCGCGGGTCCAAAATGTTACGTTTAATTCATCACAGAAATGTTTAGCCTTTTCAGTTTCTTTATAATAATATGTCATGGTATATTTCAATCGTAGCAAAAGTTGCCAAAGTTTAATTTATAAAATTACTTTATTCAAAGCCATTAAACCCATAATCGATTTAATTCCATTAAAGACAAAATGTAAATGGGTTGAGAGGATACGTTCAAAAAGTCCATGTTCATCAAGTTTTAAAGTTTTCGCTTTAAGTTTGGTTATCTCATAATTATTTTCGTAAATATACTAGGTGACATTTAAAATCTAAATCATTTATTTGAAGTAAATATTAACAACACATACTAATACTTTGGTAACACAGTGGTCAACCTGTGTTGGAATACAATAGACATAGTCTGAGTTCTTTTTGTTTATTACATAGAAAAGCTGTTGGAAATTGTAACACTTGCGGCCAACAGCTTTAAGATTGTAATTAAATAAAAACACAAAAACACAGAAATCCATGTTGATCTATATTTATAGTGCAGAATCAAATACAGTTTTAAATTTATAAATCATATGAGGTCCTTGATGAAGGTCTGGTCAATAAGGCGCTATTTAACCACAAGGTGCACACATTTTCTCTAAACGAGAAACCCAATAAAATAACGTCAGACAGAGATTAATGTAATCTTAAAATGTGTATGATAAGAATTGTTTGAAAAATGCGACTGTTTTAACCATTTCAATTTAAAAATGTATCTTACTACACCTCTTTCGTAGAAAAGCAACGAAACATATGACACAGTTTTCATTTAAAATGGAGTGCTAACCCAACCATTAAAATATATATTTGAATATCGTTTGGAAGTTGCATCATTTATAAATTTTAAAATACTTGCTATTTAGATTTTAAAATTATTTAAATAAGCTGCATAGCCCCAACAGGTATTAGTGACATTGGCTATGTTAATTTTAGGAAACAAATGGATAACACTGACATCAAACACACGATATTTCTTTTAAGAATAAGTGTATGATGTATACACCAATTCACCTAGAAGACTACATTGGACATTACGTGCATGAATATAGCCCATGAATTTGGAACGAAACTTGAAATTGTTGACCCACTAGTTCTAACTACAATGTCCTATGCTTATTGAGACATTTCAAGAGTTGTTTCCTGATGTTCTCCTTTAATGCAAAAATATTTTTTCTTTTCTTTTTGTTGTTGATGTTTTGTTGTTGTTTCAACAAGTTGAAAACGAATTAGGCAGTTAATAATTTTATCAAATTTGTCTATTTTTTTTTGTTTTTTTATTACAACATGTAATGTCACTTTTTATGATATGTTAATCTTGTTTAAACATAAATAATAATAAAATAAGAAATACGCATTTTAAAAAAAATCCTTATTGAATGTAATATTTCAAATTAAATGTGGTAATATAGGTATGGCCAGTATTTCTTTCTTTCTGAGATTTGCCCCAGGGGCATTTCAGATTTTTGTGGTAGGGACAGGGCCATGTACCATTTGGCAAATACGTCCAGGAGCGCCAGGCACAAGGAGACACCATAATTTGCTTTGAACGTATTTAATAGATAAAAATAATTAGCTTAAAAATTGGTTGACCTTATAATATATTAACTATACAGAGTCAAAACACTATAGTTACGCTCCTTCTAGTGTCGTAGAAATATTTAAGGATGAGATTATTCACTCAGACTTCATTTATTTTTGAAATGGAAGGGGGGCATTTTGGGATAACTGCAGAGTTTGTATCTTGAATGTAAGAGCCTCAAAAATATTTGGCACTCCATTGTGTCAATAACAGTAACTACGTCTCTATTTAGTGTAATCTATCATCACCGAAAATAGCGATCGTTATCATTGGGGTGTTGGGTAGAAATCGAGGGCGTCGATTGATTTTTTAAATTCATATACCTTAAAGCAAGACAAAGATTTTAAAGGTAAATTCAGTCAACCAAGAACTTATTTCTGTGGTAGGAATTTCCCTGGAAAAAGTGGAGACCTTCACATACTTAGGCAGAACCTTTGATTTGTATGGTGGATATGGAGTGGAAGTTAGGACTAGAAATTGAAATGTTAGGTCAGCATTCGTGTTATTAAAGAAAATATTGGAGTCAAAGGAGCTGACTTTTCAAACCTAAGTCAGAATTTTTTTACACAAATATCAAAAAATTTCCTACTCTATGGAGTGGAAATTTTAATGACAACATCAAGTTATACGCACAGAGTAAACATTCATAAACACTTGCTTTAGAAAATCATTAACATATAATAGCCAAACACAAACACAAATAAGGTCTAAAGGACTGGGATACTTATTTTATTGTTTCAAAATCAAGTGTCGCCTTTTAAAGTATAGTTGAATTTTATATTTCTGATATATTTTTTATCAGGGTAAGAAAATGTATAATGACTTGTGAGGCATTATGGTGAAAGTGCCATATGTCAATTGAATTATGTCCACTGTTGTGGCGTGACCCAGGGTAATTATTTGGTGCAAGCTTGCGTTCAATCCTATACTATAACACTGATCAGCCTGAGGGAATGCGTGCAACAATGATGTGCTGAAGACAGTCTTCTATTCGATGTTTTTTTTCCAGACAATTGAGAGATGGCATTGCAAACTTTTGGGTAAGAAGCGACCCCAATTAGCAATAATAATGATCAAAGACATCTTCATCGCCGCACTCGTGAGACATGAACTAATTAAAATGTAGTTGTGACGCCCTTATCTTAATGCATTTCCCCTTGCTTAAATTCGCCTATTAAATGTTACTATTCTCCAGAAAATTGTGATATATTAAAAATGTAACAATGCATAGTAGAAAATATTTATTATAGATAATATCGGCAAAACTTATTTTGATTTTCTGAAATCTTATTTGAAATAGATGTGTCTACCTGACTTAGGATATCTTGGTCTGGATTACCAATGATGCTCAAGAATGATGTTGCATCCGGCTGAACAACTTTTGGTCACTCACTTTCCCAGTGATAATGAGCACCTTTTGGGTCACTCACTTTCCCAGTGATAATGAGCACCTTTTGGTCACTCACTTTCCCAGTGATAATGAGCACCTTTTGGGTCACTCACTTTCCCAGTGATAATGAGCACCTTTTGGTCACTCACTTTCCCAGTGATAATGAGTACCTTTTGGGTCACTCACTTTCCCAGTGATAATGAGCACCTTTTGGGTCACTCACTTTCCCAGTGATAATGAGTTCCTTGAGGAAAGTTATTTTACTTATAGAAAGATGTTTCTATTCATTTTACTTGGTTGATGAAATCATATATATGGCATCCTTCCGTTTTCGTGAGACGATGGAGTAGCTATATAGTTCTACACTTTGATGAGTGGCTCACTAGGTCAATCCTAGAATGGCTATCACGGCCGCATCTCGCGCAGGAGAATATTGAATCCCGGTAAGATCTTGATTTCCGAATTGTTTATTTGATTCAAGGGCCTCGTTTCGAGTATCTTCCGCCTTTTTTACTCCTTCAAACACTGCTGTTCGCCAGTTGGAGTGATATTCGACCATAAACTCCCATTCGTTTGTTTCAATATTGACTTCCCTCATGCTTCGTTTGCAAACGTCAATAAATCTCAGGCGCGGTCGTCCAAAATGTCGTGTCCCCTCTTCCAACTCTCCATACAGCAGTATCTTTGGGTTACGTCCTTCCTCCATACTCGTGCATGACCTAACCAGCGAAGGGTTCTCTTGATAAGAAAGGAGAATATGCTAAACACGTGTCCACGTTCCAAATCCCCCACGTTAGGCATCCTGTCCTGCCAACGAATGCATAAAATGCGATGCAGGCATTTGTGATAGAAGCTGTTGAGTTTCCGCTCCTGACTTGTGTATGTGGTCCACAATTAGCTACCATATAGCGTGTGCTAAGCATGCATGCCTAATAGACACTTATTTTTGTTTTATCAGATTGAGATTATTCCACACCCGCTTATTCAGTTTAGCCATAGTTGCTGCTGCTTTTGCGATCCTGATATTTATATCTTCATCAACTAAGAGAAAACTAGAAATTTTGAATTCCATTATTGTGAAATGATCAACAACCGAAAGATTATGACCCTCAATAGTTATGATGGAGGGGTCGGTGTTTCTTGCATCATTACATGAGTTTTCTGTAGACTAATCGAAAGTCCAAACTCTTACAAGCATGTGATAGCCGATAAACCAGCCCCTGAAGACATTCTTCTGTGTGAGATGTTAAGGCGGCAATGCCAGCGAATCAGAATCTTTTTTACTTTGGTATTTGCATGAAGGCGGGCGAGATTGAACAGTATTCAATCAGATCTGGTATGGACGAACACCCCCTCTTCACAGTCCCTGAAGACAAATGGAAGGAACATCGAAAATAATGTAAAAGTGCGTTGGTGCCAGTACACAACCCTGTTTTACTCCGCTGCAAACTAGGAATGACTCAGAGACAGCGCTATTACAAGTTACGGTGCTGTGCATGTTTTTTTTATAAAATAACTGTATAATTGTGCGCAGTCGTGGGGGACAACTTTTTTTTTGCAAGATACTGAAAAGGCCACTTCGACTTACCAAGTCAAACGCCTTGGTCAGTCTATGAAGGCAATATAAAGAGGTATGTTTTGTTCACAACATTTCTCCTGCATTTGGCGTAACGAAAATATCATGTCTATTTTTGATGGGCCACTCCGGAAGCCACACTGGGACTCTGGGTAGATGCGGTTCGCATTGAAAATTAGCAGCATGGCGTCAATGACGAGGCATCTCTCAATGAAATGTCCCGCTCTGTTTGTCATAAACTGTGTAGCCAACAATTCTGCCAAAAAGATATATATGGCGAATGGACTTTTTGTGTGTGACACATTTGATTTTGCACATTATACAATTTTTTTTTTTTAAATTGTATTATCAATGTATGTATGATAAAATTATTGTCGAAAGCCTTAATGATTTTATTTTATTTTAAAATTTCATTTAACTAAATTTATTTGTCTACTATTGAAAGTGAAAATACATTTTAAAGTTATCCTCTACTTTCCAGGATTCCCCCCAAAATAAATACAAATTAAAAAGGGTATCCCTTTTTTGATTTTGTTTTTTTAAATTCCCTATATAAATTAGTAAAAATTATGCATAGAAGATAACAGTAGAAATTGTAATTTCATAATGTATAATTTAATTTTTAATTTAAGTACAAATTATAATATGCATTTATTAAATGTTTAATGATAACCAATCATCAAAGATATTTACTTCATAAGATGCAAATATTAATAGGATTTCCTCAGCTTATATCAAAAGTAAAAAATACATCATTAACTAAAAATCCTTGATTACCATATCTAAAAACTAGCCGGATAATATCCATGGTGATTCAGTGTTGATTAGGATATCACAGTGTTTTAGCAATAATGGGTTTAGATATTGGCCAACATCCTTAAAAAGCAGAGGTGATTTAGCTATGATAGTAGAGTTGATTCATATTGTTTTAACGACATTGATGTCTTCTCCCAAAAATATGTAGATTATTTCATTAAAATCAACAATATTTATGTCAATAGCTGAGTTGTATCTGATGACTTTAACATTCGCGTTGTCAAAGTCAACAAACGTTTATAAATTAATTAAAAGTAAAGATATTAAATACTTAGAAAACATTGGAACAACAGTTGCAACAACCAGTCATTAATGGTGAACAGTTTCGGTACTCTGCACTAGTTTTATAACTTATGTTTAAACGAAAATGTGTGCAACTAATGCAGTGTCCCGAAACTCTTCTGTATAAAAAGACTTTTATATGACTTCTGAATATCCATGTTAAAAACATTTGAGGACAAAATATGCGTTAAATAATGAGGTAAAAATAGATTTAACTTTGCAACTAATGCAGTGTCCCGAAACTCTTCTGTATAAAAAGACTTTTATATGACTTCTGAATATCCATGTTAAAAACATTTGAGGACAAAATATGCGTTAAATAATGAGGTAAAAATAGATTTAACTTTTAGAAAGACTATAGTCATTTCTGACAATTCATCGAATTCTATAAGTTAAAAAAAGGATTGGTTTAATTGTAAATCGAATATTGTTAACAACCAATAATACTTCCGATATTACAAAGTTAACAAGAGTTATGATTTAATGACGTCAGTCTACGTCAATCAATGTTCCTACAAGTATGTCGATATCTCCTCTGTATAGTGTACCCACTATTTAGTACGGTATATAAATAATTATTTCAAATATTGTTTTTTTAAAGCAATTGCACCGTTTGACTTATTTCTATTTATTTTTCTTGCAATTATTGGCTGATGTCTATTCACGACACTTGTACTGATTGAATTAATGTCTATTTACGACTATTATATGATTGAACGATGTCTATGCAGCACTCTTGTATGATTGGCTGAAGTCCATTTATGACTCTTGTACTAATTGGATGATTTCTACTCAAATGTTTTTAACTGATTGATTAATGTCTATTAACGACCATTATATGACTGGCTGATATCTATTCACGATTCTTGTCCTAATTTACTGATGACTATTAGTGGACGTAGATGGCAAACCCATAAATGTAATATGTTTTTAACTGATTGATTAATGTCTATTAACGACCATTATATGACTGGCTGATATCTATTCACGATTCTTGTCCTAATTTACTGATGACTATTAGTGGACGTAGATGGCAAACCCATAAATGTAACTACAATTTTAAATCATCCATTTCTATTATTATACGCACTATCATATGTCATTTTTATATATCCACAAACAAATGTGTTTAATTCATGTTATTAATCATTCCTATGAAATGATCAGCCTATTCGTTTAAATATGTTAAGAAAGATTATAGTACGTTTGGTGAATGTTACTTACATTTTCTATATTCCCATTTTTTCAAATTGTAGACAATTGTTAAAACACAATTTTTAAAGCCATTAAAAATGACCAAATATTAACGGTATAGCTGTGGATTACTTTATTAATATTGGAAATTAGAATCAGGCGAGCAATGAAACTGCGTCTCTCAATGATTAGTCGCACTAAATATGCTTGGCCTTAATTGGGCAGCCTTGTCTCAAACAAATATATTTTCTTGGGTTTGGGTGGTAAAACTAATCACTAACCTACACGTTAGACGTAAGGACCTCTTAAGTGTGACAAATTACGTTTTGTTAAATTGTTTATTGTTAAAAGTGATTTTATCTACATTTTAAATTTTTCTCAAATTTCTTATGGATAATATATTGTTTTTATAACATTCAATATTATCCTCGGTACTCTCATCTGAGACACAATTATCAAAGTTATTTTCAGCCAATTTATATTGATATTATAAGATTGCAGATATCTGTAAAGCTGGATAGATTGTCAATTTGTAAAAAAAGAAACTCGTACAATCTCTATTACTTACATATACATAAATAAAGTATCAAACACATTCTCTTTTAAAGAATAAGATATTGAAAAAGTAACACTTATAATATATACATTTATAACAAATTTTTAAAAAGGTATCACATAAAATCTATTTTTACAACGTATATTCATACAATTTAAAACAAAACTCTCCTTTAGCTATGTATATTTAAACAAAGTAACACATACAATCTCTGTTAACTACATATATTAAATTAATACTAATAATGAATAAATGGACCTTGACCAAACTTAGTACCCATACTCTTGATTATCCATTTTCAAATACCGAAGTGTAATGAAAACATAATATTCATCCCTCTGGTGCTGGGGGCCCCATTTAATTTTTTTTTACTTTTTTGAGCTATTTCCTCAAACTTTTCCTGTAGATAGATGGTTGACATTTGGCAGGCTTATTCCTTACAGCTTACTTACAAAAGATAAGCAGGTTTCATTTACAAACTCTACCCTGAACTATTTATAACTGGGGACACGAATTCGTTTTTTTCCTACTCTATACTAATAAAAGGCAAAGCGCTCACTCACTCACTTACTCATCACTAATTTTCCAACTTCCCCAGTAGATAGCAGCATGAACTTTGGCAGGCTTATTCCTTATAGATAACTTACAAAAGTTAAGTAGGTTTCATTTCAAACCTATATACGAAACGGTCAGAATCGAGTGCACAGAATTAGTGTTTTTTTTCGTAATGTAAGCTATAAAAATAAAGTTAACAATAAATTATTATGATTGCGTGTTGTTTAGAGATTATATGTGTTATTGCATCTATTATGCATTGTATCTTGTGACGTATTGTGTAAAAATGGATATGACGTCTTATTGTAGTGTTTTGTTTTTTTTGAGTAACGGCAGACGACAACAAGTTATCTTTGCAACACTTGGCATAAGAAAAATGTCACTTGCACAACAGTACACAGGATACTAAGGTAATTGCAAGAAACATTGAAACTCAAATGCGTCACCACAACAGCATTTCAAGCTATGACAAACCAGAAAAAAAGAGGTGTATGTTTTATCAAAACAACTCTCCAAGCAATGACAAACCAGAAATATAGAGGCGTGTGAGTCGTCGTGGTAGATTTTCTGAAGACGGAAACAACTTCGCGAAGCTGCCACTAAATACAACTAGAAAAATCCCCAAGTTAACAGAGACGCTGTCGTTAAATACTCCCAGAGAAATCCCAAAGTTAACAGAGACGCTGTCGTTAAATACTCCCAGCGAAATCCCCATGTTAACAGAGACGCTGTCGTTAAATACTCCCAGAGAAATCCCAAAGTTAACAGAGACGCTGTCGTTAAATACTCCCAGAGAAATCCCAAAGTTAACAGAGACGCTGTCGTTAAATACTCCCAGAGAAATCCCAAAGTTAACAGAGACGCTGTCGTTAAATACTCCCAGAGAAATCCCAAAGTTAACAGAGACGCTGTCGTTAAATACTCCCAGCGAAATCCCCATGTTAACAGAGATGCTGTCGTTAAATACTCCCAGAGAAATCCCAAAGTTAACAGAGACGCTGTCGTTAAATACTCCCAGCGAAATCCCCATGTTAACAGAGATGCTGTCGTTAAATACTCCCAGAGAAATCCCCAAGTTAACAGAGACGCTGTCGTTAAATACTCCCAGCGAAATCCCCATGTTAACAGAGATGCTGTCGTTAAATACTCCCAAAGAAATCCCAAAGTTAACAGAGACGCTGTCGTTAAATACTCCCAGCGAAATCCCAAAGTTAACAGAGACGCTGTCGTTAAATACTCCCAGCGAAATCCCCAAGTTAACAGAGACGCTGTCGTTAAATACTCCCAGAGAAATCCCCAAGTTAACAGAGACGCGGTCGTTAAATACTCCCAACGAAATCCCCATGTTAACAGAGACGCTGTTGTTAAATACTCCCAGCGAAATCCCCAAGTTAACAGAGACGCTGTTTGTACGTACGATACCAATCATGAAAAGCAACTCATGCGAAAGCAAAAGGTTTCTCTACAAAATTGAGTGTGGATTTTCGTACGACGCAAACATGGATTATGAATCTGACGAAACAGTACGCATTGGATTCATGGATGTTGTGTGTGTCTATTGCCACGCTTGCAAGTGGAAATTCGAGTCTCCTGGTTTGTGCTGTAACGCTGGTAACGTTTGTCTTACTCCTTTACACAAGCTCCCTCAGCTTCTTGAAGTCCTCTAACGTGGCGATCATCCTCAAAGTGAGCATTTCTTTAAAAATTTTCGCAAATACAACAGCGCTTTTCAAATGACGTTATTCGGTGCTAATCAAACTTTGAGGGAAAATGTATGCCTTCATTTAAATCCATGGACAAGTGTACCACGTGATTGGTAGTCGTTTACCTTTGATGACTGAGGAACTCAAATTTGTACAAATTTATTTTGTCGGGGACGATGAAAAAGAAGCACAAATGCGGTGCACTGATGTTTCTGGGCTTCACCAGACCCGGTGCGCTAGTGGCAGAAAATGCTGCATTACTGTAAGTCTTACATCAAAGACTTCCAATTATCAATCAACAGTATTTCAAATCAAGAGAAAGACTTCCAAATTGTCATTCACGCCGACAAAAAACCATCACATGCACACAAATGCAGATATAATAAACCTGCAGCACATGAAGTTGGTGTTGTTATCGTGGGGCAAACGTTCGTCAATAGGGATATTATCTTGGAAAGCAGATACAATAAACTTCAACACATTGAGGAAACACAGAGGTCCTATGATGCACTTCAATATCCCCTCGTGTTCTGCAATAGTGAGGTCGGCTATTCTGTGTCTGTACCGCAAGTTGACCCTGACATTAAGTTACCTATGAAGAAAACTGTATCTGCAGCGAACTTCTGTTCATATCGGATTATGATCAGACAACCTCATAAAAATAACATATATTTCTTCAGAACTTTATTCAATCATTTTTTAGTTGATATGTACGCGAAAATTGAATCCGAAAGACTAAATTGTATACGACTGAAAAAAAAGAAACTACAAGCTGAAAATTACGTCTACCTGAAAGATGTTATTGAGAAAAACAACTTTAATTTAGCGGGATTTGGTCAGGCTATAATATTACCATCCTCTTTCACTGGAGGAACTCACTATATGTACGAGCGTACGCAAGACGCAATGACCTCCATATGTAATTACGACCGTCCTGACTTATTCACACATTTACTTGCTATCCTAAATGGACTTACATCGCTGAGTGCTCCTCAGCATCAGAAACCTCACTATCACAACGATCTCAGCTGTCGTGTATTTCATCGAAATATTTGTAAAATGATAAACTAGCTCACCAAGAGTAATATTTGTGGTTATACAACTTGCTACATGTGCACCATAGAGTAGCGAAGCCGATGTCTTTCCCATTCAAACATCCTTTTGTGGCTAAAGCATATGATTAACCCAGATGCCATCGATCAAGTCATCCGTGTAGAGATTCCTGATCCTCAGACTGACCCTAACCTCCACAAAATAGTAAAATCAACGATAATTCGCGGTCCATGTCGGCCTCATAATATCAACTCAACCTGTTTGACATGTCGGCCTCATAATATTAACTCAACCTGCTTGACATGTCGGCCTCATAATATCAACTCAACCTGCTTGACATGTCGGCCTCATAATATCAACTCAACCTGCTTGACATGTCGGCCTCATAATATCAACTCAACCTGCTTGACATGTCGGCCTCATAATATCAACTCAACCTGCTTGACATGTCGGCCTCATAATATCAACTCAACCTGCTTGACATGTCGGCCTCATAATATCAACTCAACCTGCTTGACATGTCGGCCTCATAATATCAACTCAACCTGCTTGACATGTCAGCCTCATAATATCAACTCAACCTGCTTGACATGTCGGCCTCATAATATCAACTCAACCTGCTTGGCATGTCGTCCTCATAATATCAACTCAACCTGCTTGATCACGGAATATGCCGTAAAATGTAACCGGTCCCTTTATATCAGAAACTCAGACCGATGAAGATGGTTACCTTCAGAACCACCAGCGCGCTCCGTCTAAAGGAGGTCATGTAATATACATCAATGTTACATTAATCGACAACAGATGGTTAATACCTTATAATCCTGTGCTGTCCCGCTTCTTCAATGCTCACATTAATGTAGAATTTTGCAATTTAGTCAAATCTCTGAAAACACACGAAAGTATGTTAACAAGGGGAGTTATCAGACAGTATTTGCCATTACAAGATAAAATGACGAGGTGTCTCAATATGAAGCTGGCCTTTACATTTGTAGTTCTGAGGCAGCCTGAAGTATCTTCTGTTTCCTCACACAAGGACGGTTCGTCAATTGTACACATGGGCGTTACCACTGGTCGTTTATCTTGATGTGCATCTTGCGAACGGACAAAGAATTACTTCACCCAGGTCAAGGTTGTCGATAAAGTACGCAATCGACCACAGACGACTTTTTAAGTGATCTTTGAACTTTGTAACCACGATGATTTTGCAAAACGACTGTATTATTATGAAAGTCCATCATATTATGTGTGAAAAAACACCATGATTTGTCAAAGGAAGCAGGGGAAAACTGTGCCAGGGTTTTGGGTGTGAAAAAGGATAATGTGCTGGGTTGGATCTACACTGTGCACATGAATAACTCAGAATGATACAATCTGCATTTGTTTCTTGATAAAATGAAAGGTCCCACGTCATTTGATCGTGTTCTACATTCGAAATATAAGTCACCTGCACTGCAATGGGTTAGTTATAGGACGAAAAAAACTAGAACGAGACTCTACAGAAAGCAACTCTCTCTCGGTCACCTCAAAAGATCCCTGAGCTCGTTGCTGTCATGATGATCTTCTGCAAAAAGGAAAACCCATTAAAACTATGGGAAACACTATAACAGCATATAAAAAGATGTTACGAGACATGCCGAACGACATCATACAGAAATATAAGTCCACCAGCACTTACATTTGATCTATAATCGGTGTCATCATTTGCTTGAAAACTACGTGATTGCTATTGGAGGTCAATCTCTGGATCATAACGGTTTGCCTACATCTTCCAGAAAACTTGCATAAGTTACCTCGAATCCTGAATACTTGAAAGATACATCTTGCAACACCTTGCAATTAGTTACTGAAAACGAGCTGCTGTGAAATGATCAGAAAAATACAATTTACGATCAGGTCATGAGGACTGTTGTATCGGCCACTGGCATGGTGTTTTTTCATGATGCTCCAAGCGGAACTGGTAAGACATTCCTCATAAATCTCCAGATTGTAAAAATGCGAGCGGACGGAAACATTGCTATTGCTCTGGCTTCATGTGGCATCTTTGCCAGTCTTCTAAAAGGTACAATAACTACTAATTTAGCTGTTAAGCTACCTCTGAACCTCAGCCATAGTGAATCTCCAATTATGTGTAAAATATCAAAAGCAGAGTAACATGGCTGAAGTGCTCAGACATTGTAGGCTTATTTTCTAGGAATAATCCACTATGGCACACAGAGGGTTGTTGTTGTTTATACAGGACACTCAAAGATATTCATATGACAAACAAATTGGATGGCTGACAGATCTGCTGGCTGGATACGTCTGGCAAGCTCACCGGTTGTGCCGAGAGGAACACGCGCTGACGAAGTTAAAGTATGTTTTAAAAATTCAACTCTTTTGGCCTTAAATCATTGTTCTTTCTTTGAAATTAAACATGGGCGTTCAATTGAAAGGTGACAAAAAAGACGCAAATTTCTCTGCACTTCTAATTAGTATCGGTGCGGCAACTTGAATCAAGGAAATCGTAAAATTACTGTTCCTTAAAATTTCTGTCCCCTAGTGAATACATTACCAGACTTGCTTAAACATGTTTCCTTAATCTACGAAAACTCAACGAACAAGACGTGTCATGAAGAGAGAGAGCTATCCTTACAATGAGAAAAGACTTGACTACATGTTAAACCATATTTTACTTCGAGAAGTACCTTCAGAAGCTAAAACATATCAGTCTGTAGCTTCAGTTAAGGGAATGGAAGACGCAGTGCACTGTCAAAGAGGAGTTTTTCATCTTGCTAAATACTCCTGGGACTGCTAAAAAAAATATAATTCATAAAGTGGGGGCACCAATAATGTTACAGCAAAACTTACAGACACAAAAACTTTGTAACGGCACCAGACGTGGCTATAAAGAACCTAATCCAGGCAAATATTTGCAATGGCAGTGGCTCAGGGGAGACAGTTTTTATTCCTCTCATCCTCGTTACACCCTCTGACCTCCCATTTTAATTCAAGAACGTCCAACTTACAGTAAGACTCTGCTTTACAATGACAACTAATAAGTCTCAAGGACAGACCCTACAAAAATGTGGCATTGATTTGACGCAGGATTGCTTTTCGTATGGCCAACTAATTATACGTTGAATGCTCAATAATGAGACTCAGTGCACAACTTGGTCATACTACAACCAGAGGGCCAAACTTACAACGTGGTATACAAAGAGATCCATAACATATAATTATTGGTAACTTTTCCCACATTGTATTGATAATTTCTTACATTTGTGTTAAAAAGGATCTCCGCAACCAAGCGTGGGTATTTTGCTAGTCATCACACAAATATTTGTCAACTATATTTTATTCATAACATTGAAATTGCCCTGGTCCAAAATATGTCATTTCGTTTATAAAATACAAGTTGGCCCATTCCAAAATATGACATGTAAGTCATAACATGAAAGTTGTCTTTTTCCAGCTTCTTCATGACTTTATTAGCAGGAATTGTTGAAATCTTCAAATTTAAAGACTGACCGAATTTAAACTTCGTTTTTTTTGCGCCGAACGTTGCCATTTGATTACTTTTGGTCTTGTTTTGGTTTCGGCCGAAACTGAAAAATTAACATTTAGTTTTAAATGTCAGTTTATTTTCGGCTGAAAATTTTTGAAACATTCGGCGATATGGCTGAAAGTGACTGAGTTTTTCATTTATCTTCCAGAAGTCAGACTGTCTGTCTGGCAGCACTCCGATATTTATTTTTGCTCGAAGTCTTGCTGTCATCGTATGTCATATGATTAATACACCACAAAAATTGCTCATAGCTGTTTGATGACGTCAATTATCCTATATTTAAAAAAAATTCCTTTAGTTCTGGGCAGATGTAAACATTTTAGTGGAAGAAAAACTAATGAAATAATCATATTTATATCAAAATGTTTGTTTAATTTTTTTTCAGTTATCAAAATTTGAGACCTTAGTTAATTTCAATTCCTTCATTAGTGATATTCATTTTGATTTATCATTATCATGATCATCAATTTTGTTATAGTCAAAGGTGAATAATGTTGAAAAATCCTAGGCATTGGTAATATTTCAATTATTATTATTATTATTAATATTTTAAAAATTAAGTAAATTTTGGCTTTTTTTTTACTTCATTGATTTATTGAAATTCATTACAATCATGCTCATAAACATTGGTATTGACAAAATAACACGATTATGCATGTATCCCGGGTTCTTATTATAAATATGTAGTAGGCCTACTGCAAAACTGTTTATTTTTATGATAGTAGTGACAATTTACATGTGTTTTGCGAATCTACGTCGAGAGACCCGTCAGAACTACAATGTTCAGAGACCCTGTTAAAAACAAATTTCCCCACAAATGGGGGTGAGAGAGTTTGGTTGCCGAACGGAATAATTACAAGAGCACGGAAAGACTAGTGTGTTAGTAGCAGGCTAAATATTAATACAGTGTTATCTTGCCAGCTATTTATGAAAACACAAACGATAACCGTGAAACATTATGATGATATTTGTATAGCCTTAATTATTGCTATCTATGTGACTATTGACTCTCTTAGAGACTAAATAATTATTGTAGGGAGTATCAGGTATATGTTCTAGGTTGTAATAATAGTAAAATAAGAAAAGGGTACTCAAGAGAATATTTCCATGAATTTAGCCAAACTTCCTCACACCAACAGGTTCACATTTTCTCTTACCATACTACCTTAAAATAAACATTTTAAATCAATGTAAATTACTTTTAAATTAAAATGGTCAAATCCAAAGTATTCATTAAATGTTTATTTATTAATATTCACGATGATCTCATTAAAAAAAATCGAATAATTGATACCTTACCTCATCGATGTATGTAGAAAGTATGAATGAATGAATTTCAAAACATATAAAAAAAATTTGTTTTTGCATCGACTTTAGTTTCGGCAGAAAATAACTTTAAGATTTTATTTACATTTTCGTTTCGGCCGAAAGTAACGTTAAGATTTTGGTTTCTTTTTCCGTTTCGGACGAAAGTCACTTTAAGATTTTGGTTTCTTTTTCCGTTTCGGCCGAAAAAAAATTTCCATAACTTTCGGCCTAGTTTCGGCTTTTGCTGAAATCATAAAATCATTTTCGGTCCCTCTCTACTTCAGATCATCGTTTCATACGTTTTTAAAGTTTTTAACTGAAATGAACATTGAACTAAAGTCAACGACACTTGAAACAAAAATTGTATATTATGGTTGGAAAGGCACCGTTATAACGTCCACATAAATAAAGTGTTAACATTATTGTCTAAAGGTTTGCCCGTTTATAATAAAGGTTTAAAGGTTTAAACAATGTTTTAAAATTATAAATCAGTTTATGTAACTCAGTGTTAAAAGTCATAATAATAATTTGGTATCCAAGTTGGCCAACATGAGTTCGGAAATAATTGACGTAGATTGTAATTGTATAATTATTATAGAACACTTTTTTAATAAGTCTGACATTGATTTCGTTATATTATTTATAATGGAAAAAAAAACTGCTGAAAATACACATTGAAATAGATTATGTTATTTTATGTATAAAGAAAATAGATTTTTTAAAAAAAAATTGTAGAGTGTTATGTTAAATATTTTTAAAATCATCATTAAATAAAAACGCAAATGCTGTAAATCGATTTAGGTCCCACTTGTTGAGATCCCACTTGTTGAGGTCCCCCTTGTTGAGATCCCACTTGTTGAGGTCCCACTTGTTGAGGTCTCACTTGTTGAGGTCCCACTTAAAGTTGTTGTCAATTAGGCGCCATTTTATGGATCACTTAAACAAATGACTCATTAAAATAATAATGATAGTACCAATATCTCTAACAATAACATTTAAACATTGTTTGTTTGGCATTGTCAAGGTGAGGCCATAACAAAGTGTTGCACAAATTTTACTGTAACAAAACATGGGCAATAACATGTTGTGAACACATTTTACTCTAACAAGAGTGGGGCCATAAACATAATGTGCACACATTTTACTCTAATTAGCATGGGGCAATAACCCACGTGGTGTACACATTTTCTTTATATAAAAAGTTTAGCCATTACCCTGTTGAGCACACATTTTCACCCTATCAAGAGTGGGGAGATACCCACGTGATGCACATATGTTCACTCTATCAAGAGAGGTAATAACCACGTGCTAAACACACTACCACTCTATCAAGTGTGGTCATAACCATGTGATGCACACGTTTTCAATCTATTTAGAGTGAGACCATTATCACATGATGAACACATTTTCAATCTATAAATATTTGGGTGCCAACCACGTTGGGCAAACATTTTCACTCTATCAAAAGTGGTGCTCTAACCACGGGGTGATACATTCTCACTTTATCTAGACTGTGACCATAACCACGTAATGCACACATTTTCATTCTATCAAGAGCGTTATCAAACTCTTATAGACAGATATTAAGTCACTAAAGTGGCTATCCGCACCCAGGTATCAGAAGTGAGAGGTTGGGATTAAAAAATATTTAAAATATTATCGTTGAGTTTGTAAAAATGAGGTATCAAATGAAAGATTATTGAAATGATTTAATGTTTGTCAAAAAACTTCTTCAATTTAACTAAAATAAATTAACACAATGGACTTTCGAATGGGATTTAGTTTAAAGGGATCTGGGTACTCATAGCCGCTATTCGGACCCAAGTCTCTTTAGACTAAATCCCATTCAGATTTCATTTATAAAGATAGTTATATTTCAAATAGATTTTTTAAATTAAACTGCTCTGTTCTGATTACCAGGTACGAATTTTGCAGCCTTTCGTTAAATGATAAGAAGTTTTAAATTAGAAATGTTTGAAAAATTCCTTAGTCTATGAAATTTTATATTAAAATGTCTCTTCCCGCCATTTCTTTGTAAACAATGGGACGCAACTAGATAAAGAAAAGACGCCTTACACGTGACGAATTGTATCAAGATAATTGTATGATATAAATCAATCACATAAAATATACCATTGGGTTTATCATGCGAATTATATGATGTATCAATAAATTCATATAAACTATACAATTTAAAGCGATGTTGCCTGCTTTATCCCTTTTATAACAGTTTCCTTAGTATTGAAAAGATGTTTACTTGTGTCTCTGCTTTTAAAACCCATTTTTTATAAATGCATGCCTCGAAATTGTTCATTTTTTGTAAACAAAAAAATTTTAAAAATCAACGGTGAGAGTATAATTGATTTATTTTAACTTTACAATGAGAAGCAAAATGTGTTTGTGTTGAAACTGTTTACTATTGACAGTTCATTTGGTGAAAAGGTTATATCTTTAGAGTGGTAAAAGATGTGTTGTGTGTTAAACTTTCAGTCATCACCCCATCTTCTTGGCCAGTAAATCATCATTAAAATCATTACAGTATCTTCTCGGCCAGTAAACCATCATTTCAATCATCTCCTAGGCCTGTAGACTATTATTAAAATCATCTGCTTGGCCAGTAAACCATCATTACAATCATCACCTCGGCCCAGTAAACCATCATTACAATCATCAAATATTTTCTTTTAAATTGTGTTTTTGTATTACTCACATTTTAAAAAAAATTGCGTCAATGTCATCTTTTTTGTTTTTTCTCTTACGTCACAACCAGGCAATCTACACACTGAGGATTGACATGAGAGAGGGAAGTGATGTGTACAGGGCTGAGTATGATTCTTTTATGGTGAAGAATGAGTCAGACAAGTACATACTCCATCTCGGTGTTTTCAGTGGTAATATCAGGGACTCATTGAGAGAACATAACAACCAGGCATTTTCTACACCAGACAGAGACAATGATGATCGTAGGGATCATTGTGCTCAATTTTATAAATCAGGGTGGTGGTTTGGTCCGGGGTGTTTTTATACCCATTTAAACGGTGTTTGGGGTTTGAAAACACGCGATGGTTTAAGTTGGAAAGATCACTCTGGCTGGAAATATTTGGATTTTGTTGAAATGAAATTAAGACTCAAATAAAATGTACGTCTACTCAGGTGATGACGTCTTTACATTTCTATGTAAAACTCGCTGGGTTGTTATTGCTTTAAAAAGTGTTGTTAGTATTCTAATATTTAATAGAAACTAACAAAATGTATTATGTTTTAGATTCTTAACATCAGAAATATGAAATGTAGACTAACAAGGAAAAAATATCAATTGAATTACTTTAAATACATATTTCTATTTCATTAAAATCTCAGATAACCAATAAATCAGTCTATGATGATCACTTAATATTTTAACTGTATTTAAATACATATTTCTATTTTGTACCTTAACTTCAGATGTCCAGTTTTCTGTGGAAAGTTCTTAAGACAAAACGTTCATATCTTATTTCCCTGTCTTTTGATTCAAGTTTCCACATACCTTGTTTGCGTATTTCAAGGCATATTAAGGGGACCAACTGCAAATGAACACAAGATACGCAAATAAAAGGACTACTGAAGACATGATTAGGAAATGAACAGACAACTAAAGACATGACACAAGGACACACTGACAACTTAACACACTGACTAATGAACACAACAAAAAACATACATAAAGCTTGTTTGTTAGTGAATTTAGATACTTTTATTTTGTATTAAAGGATCATTTACTTTCAAATAAATTTAAATTGCACTTGTATCTATCAAATATTTGAAATTCGTTTATTCATATATTTTTTTCAAATATAAATAGAGCACGCCTGCAAAAGTTTTTAAATGATTACAACCATTTTACGATGTTTCGTTTTGAGCCAGGGGCCCTCTAATCATTTTTTTTTCAAATATGAGCAATACAAATATCATTTCAAACACGGCTAATGCATGGTTGGATAGAACCTTAATCAAATACAAAATCCCTCATTCTATTTAGAGTGTGACATAATAAGTATGTTTCGGGAGTAAAACAACCATTCTACTATATTCCGTTTTTGGTCAAGGGCCGACAATTCATTTTCCTCCTTTATTTTAGATATATACTTTTAATTTCCGCATGCGTTTCTATACCATTCATCCGATTACGATACAACTTTAGTGAATTGATATGTCCCCGCCAGCATAGGATTCTTAATTAATACAAACATGTATGAACAATCCGTTACATTTTTGTAAAATTAAATATTTGTATATGAGCATATAAATATCATTTAAAGTAGAACTAATGCATTTGTGAATGGAACTTTAATCAAATACAAATAGCGACATTTCAATTTGTAATTGACATAATAAGTAGTTTTATGAATTTGTAAAACCATAATACAATATTTCGTTTGGTGTCAGGGTCTCTAAATTTAAATAAATAAATAAATGAGCTATAAAAAACAATTTAAACAGAGCTAATGCATTAAGATATGGAACGTAATCTAATACAAACAGCGATATTTCTGTTAGTGTGTGACATAATTTAGTTTGTTTATGTTTTTGTACAAACATTTTTCAATATTCAGTTTTGTACTGGGGCCCTAAATTCCTTTTTTAAAATCTTATATCTTCATTATGTTACAAACAAGCATCCGGTCTAGTATAAACTTTGCCAAAACTCGCAGCTTCCATGGGGCTGACATTGGAAGCGACCGTGACTTAGTCATGATGGCATTTAGGCTGAACTTAAAGATGGTTAAAAAAACGGATATACCAGAATTAAATTAGACCTTGAAATGTTGAAGGATCCCAAAGTAGCAGAAGCAGGCAATGATAGGAGGAAAATTTGCGCGCTTAACCTCATAGATCTGATGCCAACTGTTCAGACATGGACACATTGATTTATTATTTCAACACAGCTGTGTCGGAGACTGCTCACTACTTCCTTGCTAAACATCGACCAAAGCGAAAACCATGGGTGACAGCTGACATACTTGATCTGTGTGATAAAAGGAGGCAGTTAAATAAAATAAAATGGTAGATACAGTGGGGGCAATTAAATATAGGACAGTTAATCAAGCCATCAAAATGGTATGAAAAGAGCAAAGAAGAACTGGATTGAAGAAAAATGCTACGATATTGAAACCTGCTTGAAGAAAAACAATAGCAAAAAAGCTTACCAGTTGGTGAAAGAACTAACCGATGCAAATCAAGGGCATAGTACTACCATAAGAATAAAAACGGGAAATGTTTAAAAGAAGAAAATGATATCATAAAACAATGGACTGAAAACTTTTCAGAGTTGTATAATGAGAGTATAAAGATAGACCCAGAGATCATTAATGTCCCTCCAGCAACATACAATGATAACTACACTATTCTCAGCGCTGAAGTAGAAGCAGCAGTCCAAGCACTCCAAACTGGAAAGGCCAGAGAAGCGGATAATATCCCAGCCAATTTGATGAAACCAGGAGGAGAAGCAGTGATAAGTGCCCTATTCAATATTTGTAACAAAAAATACCTTACAGGAGAATGGCCCAAACCGTGGCCCCAATCGCTCATCATCCTCCTCCCTAAAGAAAGGTATTTTAAAGCTATGCTAAAACTATCGTACCATTAGCCTAATAAGCAATCCAAGCAAGGTCATGCTAAAGGTCATATTGCAACAACAAAAACCATATGCCGACAGAATCATTGCTGAAGAACAAGCGGGCTTCAGACAAGGACGGGGCACCACTGGGCAGATTCTAAATCTCAGAATACTGTGTGAGAAGTATGCTCAACACCAACAAAACCTATACCACGTCTTTGTGGATTTAAAGAAAGCATTCGACAGGGTTTGGCATGCTGCTTTATGGGCCACCATGAGGCACTACAACATCAACAGCAATCTCACCAGAATGATATGCAACCTACATGATAAGGCCAACAGTGCTGTCTTCAACAACAAAAATATCGGAGAATGGTTTAAGGCCATGGTGGGAGTACGACAATGCTGCCTGCTCTCCCCCACCATGTTTAACATCTTCCTAGAGAAAATTATGTCAGATGCTCTGGAGTCGCATGAAGGGACAGTCTGCACTGGTGACAGAACAATCACCAACCTACGCATTGCGGACGACATAGATGGATTGGCTTGGAAAGAAGAAAAGTTAGCCAACCTGGTAAAGCGTATTGTTAAGATATCTCCGTCATACGGCATGCTAATCAGTGCTGAAAATACAAAACTGATGACAAATAACACCACAGGCATCACCACTGAAATTAAGGTCAGGGAGGAAAGGCTAGAGATAGTTGGCCACTTCAAATACCTAGAAGCAATAGTTCCAAGCCCGAACTGATGTTTAAGATTGCGAAGATTACAACAGCACTAAAGAGGCTTAAGAAAATATGGTAGGGCAAAAATATAGCTTCCAGCTGCAAAATAAGGTTGATGCGCTCATTAGTCCTCTCCACTTTCCTGTATACCTGCGAATCCTGGACATTAACAGCCGATTTTGAAAGGAAAATTAAAGGAGACGCATCTGATAAAGGGACCATATCTCCTATGATACAGTGAAAGAAAAGGTTCGCCAGGCCATTGGGGAGTACGATTACCTATTGTCGACTGATAAAAAAACGCAAAATACGGCCACGTAACAAGGAAACATAGGCTTGCCTAAGAAATATTGCAGGGCACCACAAGAGGAGGGAGAAGAAGATGAAGACAAAGAAAAAGGATGGGAGGATAACATCAAAGAGTGGACAGGACTAACACTGGGCGATGCTGTGCGTAGTGCTGAAAACAGAGACGAATGGAGGAGGATAGATCACATATCATCTGTGGTGCCCCAACGGACCAAGGACTAAGGGTCATTATGATGATGAGGATCTTTGAAAAAAAAATCCGTGTACGATACTATGCCATTTATCCGAATGCAATAAAACATTAGAGAGACGTTTTGTTTACCCCCGAAATGGTTTTTGAATTTTGATATATTTAGTTTTGAGCCAGAAACCCTATATCCGTTTTTGCTAATAAAAGTTGTATAAAATATTTTTTTTAAAAAGAACTAATGTACCCGTTGGATGCAATTTGCATCAAATACAAATAGCGAGATTATAATTTGTGTCAAATACAAAAAGCGACATTTCATTTTGTGCTTGAAATAATTAGTAGGTTTATGAATTATAAAACCATTTTACAATATTCCGTTTGGTTTCATGGCCCAATTTTTTTTTATTATATGAGCAATAAACATATAATTTTAAACAGACATAATGCATGAGTGGATCGAAATTAATCAAATACAAAGATCGATTCTTCCATTTTTGTGACGTCATTTATTAGGTTGAAAATTATTCGAGTACGCTCCAGACGGTAAAACAAGAAACAAAAAGTGTGTATATAAAAAGAACTTTAATTAATAATTGAAACAAAACGAACACTTCATTTCTTTGAGTGGCATCGCAAAGCTTGTCGGGATTTTGATATATATATATATATATATATATATATATATAATAACAAGAAACATCCACTAAAAGTAAACATTTTCACTTCTGTTTGGCAATACATAAAACATTAATTTAGTGCTAGTAGCTCACTTTGAATAATAAACTATAAATTCTATTGTTTTGAAATTTTTAAAAAGTATATACAATTTTGTGACATCTACTCAATACACTCATATTTACTGCTTTTGGGAAAATATAATTAATCACTGTCATAAATTTCATGAAATAATATTATTGCCTTTTTATCTTTTAATTGAATGATAATATATCAATCAATCATAATAAGAAATACATGAACACACATCTATTTTTAACATTTGTAATTTGCTTTTGCTTTAAAAATTATATTTATGATTTAAATAAGTCTAATAAATTCATGTTCATTTGATACTTATTGCATATTGATTGCGATCTGAAAGAAAGTCAATAATGGAAATTAAAACATAGCCTTTGTTTATCTCCAATGTCACGATAAGGAAACTTAGATCCAGTTTTAAAACATAAGGTCACTATTTTATTGTTACAACATGACTGTAACTATTCTAAACATAATATGATTAATTTTTTTTAAAAATAATTGTGGCTATTTGAACCTAATCAATTATAACTTTTTTATATCTTAACTGTAATCATTTTAACATATTGTTACTATAACTTTGTTACAATAAAACTGTAATTTCTTTAACATAATGTCATTATAACTTTCTTACAACATAACTTTAACTATTTTAACCTACTTAATAAAGTTTTATTAGTAGTTACACGTTTCTGTTATTCTCTCTTTGTTATGCAGATAAATAAACAATATTGACTGAATATATGATGTTTACACCTCAACAGTTGTGTGTATCAAAATAATAAGAAGGGGGGGGGGGGGGGATCGAGATAGATTGGGAGAAAGAGGAAGAAAATGGGAGTGAGGTGGAGAAAAAGAAATGGGGGGGGAGATCGAGATAGATTGTGAGAAAGAGGTAGAAAATGTGAGTGAAGTCGAGATAAAGAAATGACGATACACGGAAGAAAGAGATTTAATCTTTATAGAGACAATCAGTGAGGGGGGGGGGGTAGAGAAATATTGAGGGTGTGAAGTAGGGAAGAGGTGATATATAAATATTTAGAGAAGAGTGATAATGAGACAACGAAACACGAGAGGTGATGAAGAGCGTGACAGATTGAAAGAAAGTTGGAGAGAAAGGGAGTGAGTGGTAAAGAAAAAATAAAGGTAAAATGAGAGAGATAAAGTGAAGGAGAGAAATTGATTGAAACGAACTAAATCATTTAAAGAACTCTTCCTTTCCTTATTTTAGAAACATTAACAGGTTGTCATTTTAATAAAAATTCCTTGTAAGTTAGATAATTGTTTCTATTATTGTTATGAGCTTAAAAGGACATAATGAAATTATTTATTAGCTACCCGAGGAACAGTACAAAAAGTATAATGATTTTAGTATAACTTTTTGTTTAATTTAGATATGATGGGAGGATTGTCCAATTTACTCTCTAGATTAAGCGATTGGTTTAAGTTTTGTTTTTTTAATTGAGACATTTATAAGTCATCAAGAACTGTTTAAAATATAAAGTCAGCTTAAAATCAAAACATAATGTCGATACTGCTGGCTCTTGGTCATGGGACCTACTTCCTGCTGTCATGGTCTTGGGCATGTGCACTTCTTCCTGTGGCCATGGGTTTGCACATGAACCCTTTTTTCCCGAGGCCATTGTCAAACATTTTCACACTCTCATATTAGAGATAAATCTTTTTTTTTATATTCAAGAAATTAAGGTTGACTTAGTTGTTTTTTCCCCTTTAATTAATTGTATAAAAGTATGGCCTAATAATTAAACAAAACTTGTACAAGTTTGGCATATATTTTCGTTGAAATAATTAATCTAACTGGCTTAATTTAACATCGATTAATTGACATTGCAATTCTAAGTAAATTACATTTTTCAATATAAATTCAATACGAATATGTGTTTCTCTGACAAATGAATTATTTATATGATACAATGTGCATATAAACTTTGTTACAAAAATACTTTCTTATTTATACGGTAAAACTAACTTAGTTCACATTGTTTACTACTGTTGTGAAACAATGAAAGGTTACATAGTCGTAGTTGTTTAATGTTGGATATTTTAAAGTGATATTTTCACAACCTATTTTATTGATAAGATAGAACATGTTGAATATAAACAAAGTGTTTACATTCATTGTATTTTAATAAAACAACATTATTCCTAAATCAGGGGTCTCAAACTCAAATCATCCGGGGCCACAGGAGGTAGTGTCTGAGTGAGTCAAGTAGAAAAAAATATCTAATACAAATCCAATCAAGTACAACTGTAACAATCCGCTCAATCTTTATTAATAAAAAAAAGATACAAATTAAGTGATTTTTGGCTTGAGTGTGGAAGCAACTGAGACCATCAGTATTGCTTGAAGATGCTCATCAATATGTTTGGCCTTGAACTTTGACATGTTAAATTTCATAATAGGAAAAGAGATTTTCACACCGATAAGTATTCCCAAAAAGACACACGATCCACTTAAGAAACTTGAAAACCTCAGTGAGGTGGAGGGCAATGCTCTCATAAAATGTACTTGCTTGTCAGTTTCTCCATTCACTCCCTGAATGACACTGAAGATCAATCAGCTCCATTTAAAGCGCAAGTTGGGCGTGGGAGGTGGGCCGCATCTTCCACTATAAAGGAGAAAGAATCAGCAGAACGTTTAAAAGTGGTTCTCTTTGTTTTTTATGTCTAAAAGCAAGTGATCAAATTGTTCATGTAGCTTTGCAATGCATCAATTTACTTACCATTGAATGGTGTTTCCGAATCAATGAGTAATTTTCATTTTGGAAAATTTCAGAGGTTTCTCTAAGAACTATAACACAAGTTGTGTGCCGACTGTCCTGACATTATCATAGGTAACACTGAAAAGTCTATTAACTTCTAATTGAGTTTATTCAGCTCCTGTGTAATGTTAACAAAAAATACTAGATAGAGATTAACAGCTGATCTGAGTTTCAATCAAATATCTTACTAGATACAGAAAAACGGTTGACCTGATTGCTGAATGTGTTACTTGTCAAAATAGCGAAGTCTGAATTTAAGGTTTGACAAATAGTCAATATATGTGCAACATTAAAAGTCAAGATCACATCATATGTGCAAATGCAGTTCAAATATGAGATCAACCTATTTATATATATATATATTTATATATATATCAATAAACGTATTGATGTTACAAACGTAAACATCATTACATAGAGACTCTTTGTTTTTGTTGGCAATAACCAATAGTGATGATTTTCACCACACCAGGTAGATCTTAGCGCAACAAACCTACCACTATTATCCCGATAACTTTTGCTCATATATTTGTGTTAAATTATCGCAAAGAGCCTACCATTGTTATCCTGATCAATTTGGGTCATATATTCTTGTTAATATGAAAAAAATAGAATACAATTGCGTACAAATAATTTAAATTAATTATGTTTTTATTACATAAATGTATTATTTTATTAGAGGATATTATTTTCCTATCCAACATTAAAGTACACGCCTTATCGTTTGGTTCCAATGATTCACATTTTTTACACTCACTGTCTGTCACAAAATGTTGACATAATGGTTGTATTTGTCATACATGTATTTTTATTATTTTTTGTTTAGTCTTAAGAAATTCATATTATCTTGTCGTATATTTTGTATGTTGATGTCAATTCATTGTCTGAATGCTTAATGGACTAAAAATGGGCGATTATGATGACTGTGAAATAATTTTTCAAAAATTGAGCAGTGAGATACATAAAATACAATCTATTTTTTAAAGTAGAACTGTGATAGAAAGTTGTTTTTTTTTAAATATTTGCTAGTAACTGTAGAAAGAAACTGTTTAGAAAATTTGGTTAAACTTATTTTTATATGCATGAGTACATGAAAGTGATGTAGAATAACAGTGAAAACCTTAACTAACAACATGGAAGTGATGTAGAATAGCAGTGAAAACCTTAACTAGCAACACTCCAATGAATTCAAGAACGGTAACTGTAAAAATAATCATAGAAATAAATTATCAAGTTGTTTCTCTTTAACCTATTCATTCATTTCCAGGGTGTAACATTGTTGGACTGTGATAGGGCTTTAAAAAAAGATTAATTGGACACTAACAATATCTGTCAATATAACAATATATGTTTAACTTTAATTATAATTATACATAATACATACATAAGTAAATGTTTTGGCACAAGCCTTCATCAGTACAGCAAAAAATTTAAAAATGTGTAAATTATAATTACATAATATACATACATATTATTGTATCCTACCTAAGTTTATGAAACATTTATTAGTCGAAACACTTTTTGGGGTTTTATAAATGACATGACTTCTAAAATAAAATATTGAACAAACTTTTGAAAGACTGTTTTATTTGGTTTGTTTTGTTTTATACAGAATCTCAGTGATTTAGAAACTATAAACGTCTTGTCACAACCCTGAGACCAAATAAAACCAGTTTGACTCTGTTCATCTCATCCTGTTCACTGAGATTGTTAAGGCCGTGCTGTTCCATTACAAGACAATCACCAAAAATTGATCTGTTCCAGAAGGTCTTAGACTTAATAGAGTAAACAAAAACACAACTTTGAAACTATAGTGCACATGTATTAGACATGGCTTGCGTAATAAGTTCATTTAAAGGAACAAAAAATATTGAAAGAGAAAATCGTAACAATGAATTATATTTATAGTTGGCCAGCAAAGGTCAAACACCAACAAGGTTAAAAAACCACGCA
This sequence comes from Lymnaea stagnalis, assembly GCA_964033795.1. Classification (NCBI taxonomy): domain Eukaryota; kingdom Metazoa; phylum Mollusca; class Gastropoda; family Lymnaeidae; genus Lymnaea; species Lymnaea stagnalis. The sequence goes on along the minus strand of CAXITT010000746.1, from coordinate 187,141 downwards.
GGCTATTTTTAGATACACCAAAGTGTGGTTTAATGATGAGTCCACTAGCGCGCAAAATATAATTCCCGATAACTGCGCTAAATGATCTATATATCTATTATAAATAACGTAATTGTGTTTGGTGCGTAATATTTTCTTTTCGGAAATGAAATCGTCTCAATTTAAGTATTGTGTACAAAATATTGGGTTTAAAAGTGGTTGGGTCATGAGAATATTAATATAGCTCATGGGCGTGAAATAAAAAGTGTGCAGTGACGTATCATGGAGGGAAGGGGTGTAGCAAATATTGGAATTCTTAAATGTGCGTTACTTGAGTTCATATTTTTTCAAGTAACTTCACTAGATGGGAAGATCACGCATTGCTGTCGCCAATGTTTGGTGGGCTATACCTAGTTGTTATTATTTATACATAATATGATATATCTGACCTGTATGAAATATCAACAAGAGTGTGAAAGCAATTGGGCTTTAAAAATATGAACAGAAAAGACGCTTTAAAATTTTCGAAATGTTATATATTTTATTTTTTTTATTTATTATTTTATTTTGGGGGGGGGGGGGTGGATGGCATTTTCTTTCCCCTTGACATAAATTAATTATCTTATTTTTTATTATGAAATCTCTTTACATTGACGTTTTTGTGTTTAATTATTGGAACAGGTAGTTGGGTTGGAGATATTATGAGAGACTACAATGTTTGAACTTGTTAATAACTATCTTAAAAATATACACTTATTGCAATAACAAGGCCCCCACTTTTTATACCAATTTCATTTTGACCTTCTTATTATATTTTTTTTTAATGTGTAATGTTTCTTAAATAATAACATGTTATACATATCGTATCATTTGTTTAATTATTTCGTTTTTTTTTTTTTAAATCTTGTTGTGTTTCCATCTTTTTATATCATGATAAAAATATAAAATCTGAAACTTAAAGAATTGTTTTAATTGTAACCACCGTATAGAAACAAAATAATACATATCGTATCATTTGTTTAATTATTTCGTTTTTTTTTTTTAAATCTTGATGTGATTCCATCTTTTTATATCATGATAAAAATATAAAATCTGAAACTTAAAGAATTGTTTTAATTGTCACCACCGTATAGGAACAAAATAAGAGCATATACTCTATGACGTACCTAGAATTGGAAGGGCCTACAATATTCAAAGTAAATGTGTATTATTTAAATTTTATATCAAAATTATCTTTTAACCAACAAGAATTGAAAAAAAATAGGCGGTGAATACAGACAAGTTAGACGTACGATATACTTAGACAAACAAAATTCATGAACGTACTACATACATCGGCGTACAATAGACAATGACTTAAGTAATGCTCAAGGTTTGAACTATTCAAGGACGGTAACTTTAAAAACAATCCTAGCTGTAAATAATCAAATTGTCTCTCTTTAAGTCTTTCGACTATTTCTTTGTTGAAGGACTTACAGTCAAGATTGTATACCAGAGAAGATTATCTTTTAACTGCTGTGATGTTATCATTTTTTATAAATTGTTTTTGAATAGTCTCTGATTTATTATTACTTTTCATGTGATTTTTTTCATTTTTTATGTGATTTTATTATTTTCATAAATTGTTTGAAAACAGTAATTGATTTACTATTACTTTGTAATAAATATATTTGTTATTTTCTTGGGTTTTTATGGCTATTCCGTTACTTCTAGAAGTTTATTACTGTTAAAGAAAATTCAATTGTTTACTTGCATTACTGCTTTCCCATTATAATTTATTAAATTGAAATCAGATCATTAGTTATGGAAGTCACATTTAAATCAAATAACTGAATCTTCAGTAACATAATAATTTCCATGACACCTAAAAATGTTTTCTTTGTTTTAATTAAAGAAAGAAGGGTGTCGATTACCTCAAATAATTCGTTTAAATAAGAAAGGTTTTCTTTTTTTTTTTTTGTTGTTTTCTTTTTTTTTTTGTTTTGCTCATGAAGATCACATGCTAAAAATGGACATGGAATTTGACTTGGCTGATTAACACGCCATCTACAGTTACCTTAGAGTTGAGGACGAGACCCAGCTGTACACTTTTAGTATTGGTTTGTACTCTAAAATGTGTCGCCAATAGTTCAAGCTACAACAAGGGTCAGGCGCTTACTATATTGGACAGGTACAATGATAAGAATTCAGATATTTTTGTTATTATTTTGTTTATACGTGGTTTTATATAGCGTGGTACCCCAGCCTAGGGCAAACCATGATCGTTACAATTCAGGCTGGTGGCACAAAATCTCAACGGTGTGTGTGAGAGCAGTTCAAATAAATGTTGGTAGTGGATTTATGCAAAGATGTGTTCATTCGTTGAAATGATAATTCGAAAGAAATAAACAGGGAGCTCTCATCATGTTGATGAATTTTATTGTGTTTCAATGATGATGAATTTTATTGTGTTTCAATGTTGATGAATTTTTATTAAAAGTTTTATTAATGTTACTCTCTGAAAATGGCTAAAAATATTCAATAACGATTTTCATATATGAAGTAGACTAAAAATGTATACAAGGAAAAACTCCGCCAAAGCCGGTCTCAAGTCCGAGTGCAAAAGGAGGAGGGTTGGCGTAGGGCAAGCTAGTAGGAGGGTTGGCGTAGGGACAGCTAGGAGGAGGGTTGGCGTAGGGCCAGCTAGTAGGAGGGTTGGCGTAGAGCAAGGTAGTAGAAGGGTTTGCGTAGGTCAAGCCAGGAGGAGGGTTGGCATAGGACCAGCAAGTAGGAGGGTTGGCGTAGGGCAAGCTAGTAGGAGGGTTGGCGTAGGGCCAGCTAGAAGGAGGGTTGGCGTAGGGACAGCTAGGAGGAGGATTGGCGTAGGGCCAGCTAACTCAACCGTAAAAACAAAGGAGCCGTGGGAACAAACTAATTTTAGAATAAATAGAGAGGTTCTCTAATTTTGTTAAAGATCTACAAATTTAGTTCTTCTTTTAATCTAAAAATTCTGAATGACGCAATCACTTGAATATTGAATCTGTTTAGAGATGACACGTTCTAGTCACACTTCAATTATTTTATGTTTATTCCTTTACAACATTTGTCTTGGTAAGTGTATCACGAATACTGTATTTCTGTCATTGATTTATTTTGTTTTATTGTTAGTGTGCTTGAAAAAATAATTCATTTTAAGCTTAATAATAAATAAGGGAAATAAATTAAGAGTAATAACAAAACAACTTTTAAAGAAATATGACTTAATAATACAATCAAGAATGTTAAGATCAACATTTACTTCAGCTTATGATAAGTCTTACCAGAGTTGTCGGTTTGACCTGATTTGTTCTGGTAGCTAGAGTGTTTTGCGCCCGTGTACCAAATGTATTTTAAAGAGATTCTCTATTTTACAAGTCTCAAAAACATTTGTTTCATCCATAAAAAATGTCAAGACATATTTTTCGCCCCACCTAGTGTGGCGCCCAGTTAAATCTGCCCTCCCCGCTGACCCCTTAGAAGCGCCTCTGTTTTAATGAAATGGGTTGCTCTCCAAAAAAAAGCAACACAAAGAAAACAACAACAACAAAAATCAGACTTCAAAAATGTTGGTCAACATTATATTTAAAAACAAATCGTGTAAATATTTCTTTAAAAAACATAAGTTATAACACTTCAAATGTATTAAATCATAAGTGTAGTAAAATTAAGACAACAGTCTTAAACAAAAACAAAAGGAATAATTAAAAAAAACAAGAAAAAACCACAAATATTTTATTTACATTCAGTACACTAATAAAGGATAAAAAAAAACCCACAATGTAATAATTTTAAATGTCTTAATGCAACAATAGGAATGTTCAAATTATGTACTTGTTTTTTCAACACGAGATAAATAAATTCTTAAAATAGCTTACAGTGTGTAATTTTTTGTTTATATGTAATTATTCAAATATGCAATTATTGGTTAGCAGTTGTATTGGTGATCATTAAATAATGTATATGTATTACACTGTTAGAGTGTAATTATATATTTTTCTGCTTTAATCACATTGCTTTTTGACCGCTTAAATCAATAAGAACCAACGTTCATAAAAGTGGAAACAAAACGATATTGAAACAATATTTAAATGTCCACATCATATAATACAGTACGGTCATTTTCGTGTTAGCACTTACAAGACAATTGGACAACTTAAAATTTGGAGGGGAACTTTAGGGAGAAAGTGGCAAAAACTTTCACTGGACATAAATGTTAGTTTTTATTTTGGTTTTTCCTTGCGGGGGAATGAAAAGACATAGTTACTTGATTTTTACCTTCCTGAATACCTTAAAAATAACCTAGTGGCAAAATGCAAATTAAAATAAAAAAGCAGTTCAAAATCAGGAAAAGTCACTTAAAAATGTCATTATTCTGTATAGTAACAAAACAAATTATAACGAATTACGTAGTCCTAAAAAAACAGACCTTCAGTATTTATATTAGGTCTTAGAATAGTTATTTTTCTTTCCATTAAAAATAGTCAATCAATGAAAAATTGCAAACTATTGATGAAAATGATAGCGTAGCGATATATAATAGAGCAATACCTTATTTTGTATAACACTTTACTAAAAATAAAAACGTGATGTTCTTTTATAGACACCGTAAGTCTTTTACCCTGAACAGAACGAGACATTTAAAGAGAGACAAATTGATAAGTTAATGCTAGGAATGTTTATACAGTTACCGTTCTTGAATAGTTCATTCCTTGGAGCGTTGCTAGTTAATATTTACAATATCATTGGAAGTGTAAATGCTTATAAAACTAAGCTTTAAACAATTTCTCTCAAGGTTTCTAAACGGTTTTTTCCACAATTTGAAGTAATAAAAAAATCAAAATTCCACTTCGAACACTTGATTTTATAGAGACTATCTCCCAGAACATAGTATTAATTATTATGAAACGTTTATTGTCTTTCATCTTTTAGTTCAATCAGCAATCAGAAAACGGATTGACATCAACATACAAAATATATGACTCGTTATTATCAATGGCTTAACACTAACCATGCATTAATTCAAATACATCAAACTGTATCACACAGAGTTATTTATCTTGTGTGCAGTGTGTTAATGTGACGCACGAAAATGAGCAACTTTTACATTCTTCTTTTTTGTTGTCTTTAAAAATATTGACTCAAATATGGAAGCCTCTTCAAACTGTATCACACAGAGTTATTTATCTTGTGTGCAGTGTGTTAATGTGACGCACGAAAATGAGCAACTTTTACATTCTTCTTTTTTGTTGTCTTTAAAAATATTGACTCAAATATGGAAGCCTCTTTTCAATAATGTAACAAGAATATATGACCCAAAGTCATCGGGATAATAATGGTAGGCTCTTTGTGATAAATCAATAAGAATATATGGGCAAAAATAAACAGGATAATAATGGTAGGGTATTTGCTATAATTTCTACCTGCTGTTGCAAAAAATCCTCACAATTCCTTATTTTTGACATTAAAAAAGCAGTATCTGTGTAATGATGTTTACATTTTTATCATCATCAAGTTAAGAGAAATATTTCACATTATATATTATACGGCTATACTCCCCCTTTTCACGCCACTAAACTACAAATTGTTTCTCTAAACTTTATCTTTAAATACCAAATCTAAATCATCACTAATTAAATATTTATTGTCACAGAGTTCATTGCAAGGAGATCGTTGTCCACTTATTACTACACTAGAAATATAATTAACATGTATTTTTTTATAATAGTTTAATGTTGGGCCGACGAACTTTAAATCAATTTTTTTTCTCTAAATATTGTGAAATCATAAATTTACAGCAAAAACTCATTACTCCATTTTAAATATATTTTACATTAACGGAAAACTATATGTTGATACATTGATGAAACATTGAACCAAAATTTTGCCCCATTTTTTTAAATATTGTGAAATCATAAATTTACAGCAAAAACTCATTACTCCATTTTAAATATATTTTACATTAACGGAAAACTATATGTTGATACATTGATGAAACATTGAACCAAAATTTTGCCCCATTTTTTTAACTGAATTATCAGAATGACATCAATGACATCAATAACATCATCAATATGTATCTCTAAGTTTGATAAAATTTGGAAATTTGACGTTTGTTTACTGGATACAGTGATCTTTTGAGATGGCATTATTATCGCTTGTTGTATTAATTTATTAAAACGTGTCTTAATTTAATCAGGCAGGAGTGCATTTTACATGACTTGAATCACTAACTAAACAATTACGTTCATCATCATTTTCAAAGATATCGTCCATTCATCTAAGTTTGATATGTTTAAGTCAATATTTTGTAAAGTTTTAAAAAAAGTGTGAATGTTGGAATTGCTTATTATCACGCGACACATTAACACACTCCAGGAGAGACACATTACTCTGTGCTAAATAGTTTAAAAAGTACTGTAATACACAAAACAAATCAATGTTGTTATTGAGGACATAATATGAAAGGATGCTTAACTCAAAACATAATTAAGGAATGCAAGTATACACTAGAAATTACCAGTGAATCGAAATTACAGACTTCAAGAAGTGCTTCCTGGTTCAAAGTGTTCCACCTCCAACCACCCTAAGAATTGCTGCCAGGTTCGAAGTGTTCCACTTCCATCCACCCTAAGACGTGCTGCCAGGTTCAAAGTGTTCCACCTCCAAACACGCTAACACCGTCTGTCAAATATTTGATCCTTACCCTAGAATTGGTGTTTAAAAAACAAGAATAAAAATAACCATATGTGATATAATGAAACGGAAATAAAAAAAAAACTATTACAAGACATTGGAACACAAAGCTGGTGAATGCTCAAGTTTAATTTTTTTTTTTTTTAAATATTTCGTCGACAACTAATTTTTTTTTCGTTGATAACAAAATGGAAATAAAATCATAAGGCAATTCTGTCAAACTATTAAAGTCTTTGAAGCAAAGCAAGGGACACTACAACGTTTCAAACCGATGGCTTTACATAAGTGTCATTCTTTCCCCCTTTTTATCCAGAGGCACAAAACAAAGCGTTAATTTCCAAAATGTAAGAGGTTAATTGAAGTTAACTGTAATAGCAGAAGAGAGTAATTTAGCTATTGTAAAATGGAATTACCTTTTTACATTTTTAGCTTTTCTTGTTCACAATTTTTGTGGTTGTTGGTAAAATATGTCGGGAAAAAAAGTCTAACAATTTTTTATGTTAAAGAAGTCTAGGCAATCATGTATCCAAAAGTTGTGATCACAAACAATATTGACGGTGAACATTTCTGAGACCATTTTAATAACTACAATTAAAGCCACACTTTTTTAGCCCAAAGTAAAAAGACTGCAATGGATTGATTAATACTAAGTTTGAGTTGTTGTTTTTTTATAAATCTAATAAATGATTTGTTTTAAAAGTAAAACACAATAATACAGTATTCAAATATAATTGACTGATAGGTCAATCTCAAATTTGGCCGGCATTTGTACAAATGATGTGATCTTTACTGTTTGTCAGCCAAAGCATGACTCACACTGTGTCAGTTCGACAAGTAACACATGCAGAACTCGTTTCAGCCGTTATTCTCTATCTGGTATCAGATTGGATGAGCTTTCATGTCAGCAGTTAGTCTATATCTAGTATCAGATTTGATCATCACTAAATTTAGCCGTTATTCTCTATCTAGGATCAGATTTGATCTTACTTAAAGCTGAAAACATACTCCAACATTTCCCATGCAAGTCATTTCTAGCCATCTGATGTGATGATGGACAGTGTGACCTGTGTGCCAAGAAGTACGTCTGTTCTGCATTACTCGTACCATAATTTCGCAACTTCTGAACTATGACATTGTTTCCACTTCATAGAGGGTGTCTTAAATGTATGTTGATAAACATCTTGACGGTTTACTAGGTTAACCCTGTATTAGTTTTATTGTTAAACATGATGCATTTATTTAAGATATTGTTTTACTAAGTGAATATTGTATTAGTTATATTGTTGAACATGTTGAAGTTTTAATAATGTGAAAAATGAAATAGTTATATTGTAGATATATAGGTTAAACTGACGTAGGAAGTGAGCTCGAAACATTTAACCAATTAAAATAATTAATATTTTAACTCACACAGACAGTGCGCTAGTACCATTTTCAATATTATTTCTATATTTGTTATGACTTTTAATCGATTTATTTGCATGCCACTGAATATTGATATTTAAAGAATAGATCTAACAATGGATATATATTTTTTTTGTTCCTAAAATAATTGAGTTTCGAGAGAATTGACTCTTATATGTTATAACCAACACTTTTCACAACATTAATCTACAAATGAATCTTTGTTTCTAGATTTTAAAAAATATATATATATTCCCTTCACAACATGATACTAATAAGTGTACGGCTTTAAATTTTTTGTAATCTTCTTTGTTTTTTATAATTGCTTATAATTTATTGTATGCTAAATAACAACTGGTATACAGTGGGAACGACATACACACTAGACAACTAAGCCACTAATTGTGTGCACTGTTGTACAGTGTGAACGTCATACACACTAGACAACTGAGCCACTAATTTTGTGCACTGGCGTACAGTGTGAGCGTCGTACCCACTAGACAACTGAGCCACTAATTGTGTGAACTGGTGTACAGTGTGAACACCATACATACTAGACAACGGAGCCACTAATTTTGTGCACTGGTGTACAGTTTGAATGTCATAAACACTAGACAACGGAGCCACTAATTTTGTGCACTGGTGTACAGTGTGAACGTCATACACACTAGACAACGGAGCCACTAATTTTGTGCACTGGTGTACAGTGTGAGCGTCATACCCACTTGACAACTGAGCCACTAATTGTGTGCACTGGTGTACAGTGTGAACGCCATACACACTAGACAACAGAACCACTAATTTTGTGCACTGATGTACAGTGTGAACGGCATACACACTAGGCAACGGAGCCACTAATTGTGTGCACTGGTGTACAGTGTAAACGTGATACATACTAGGCAACTTAGCCACTAATTTTGTTTACTGGTGTACAGTGTGAACGTCATACATACTAGGCAACTGAGCAACTAATTGTGTGCACTGGTGTACAGTGTGAACGTTATACATACTAGGCAACTGAGCCACTAATTGATAACATATTGAACTGATGGGTATTTAAGGCATGTTTACTTCTCCATTGATGATATATATGGAAGACGTCGTAGAAAAGAAAACGTAATGTGAATTTTTTGTTTTTTTTAAAACTTTTTTTAATAACACAAGTCCAACAGTCAAAATACCGTATCCGCCATCAATCCTCCATCACAACATCGAAAACACTAACGCGTCATATCCCCTTATACAATTACGTCACAACACTCTCACACCCACGATACAGCTACACATAAAATCTCTAACTAAACATCTTTTCCCTATCAAAAATGAAAACAATGATTTAAACATAACAACAGTGATTCTCATACCCTTGACAGCTTACACATTTTAGTTCTTTGATTTTGCTAATTTTTTTTTTTTTTAATTGGGCACTCTCCAAAGTTCCATTATTTGACTTGAAATTTAGAAATAAATATTAAACAATAAATTAGACTGGAGTTTAAGCATAGGGGTCATGAACTCCTGTTCCAGACCATGTGCTAGGACCCTCTTAAGAGCTCAAATACTTTTTTAATACTATTTTTATTTCAGATAGTTTTGAAATCATATTGATGCAGCAAACTTTTTAAAGTCAGTGACCCCACTGAAAGGAACCTGTGATCCCATTTATAGTGTCGACCCATGATTTTGGGTTAGGGATCTGGATGTTGATATCCTGGCAAGTATCACAGTGTCCCGATGTCTTATGCCTTCATTATTATATTAACATAATGTCAATTAAAATTAATCTGCACGTTTACGGTAAATATCGAGTGTTACCTGAAAATCAAATTCCTTAATTCTTTCCAAAGTGTTAATTCATTAACTTCCATATCCTCCTCCAGTTTCTGACTTGATGTCAAGGGTATGAGAATCACTGTTGTTATGTGTAGAGCATTGTTGTCATGTTTGATATGGAAAAGATGTTAGTTAGAGATTTTATGTGCAGCCGTATCGTTTGTGTGAGAGTGTTGTGACGTAATTGTGTAGTGGGAAGTGACGCGTTAGTTTTTTCGTTGTTGTTAGAGAAGATAGATGGCGGATGTGCTACATTGACTGTTGTGAATTGAATACTGCCAAGTGTTGTGCTGAGAAGATTTGATTGTTGTTCAGAAATCAAGTATCAACCACAGTTTGGAATTGCAGGATGAATTAAATTAAGATTTGTGCTGAAGGATTCGATTGTTGTTCCAACATTAAGTATCAACCTTATTTTGTGAATGGTGGTTAAATAAACTTTTGTTTACAACAAACCGCTTGATGTTTGTTGCATTGGTGACTGTTGCTGTATGACGTACTGCCGAACGGAATGAAGTGAAAGACATGGCCATACAGAATAATCGCTTCTTGACACTTGATTGTGTTTAGATATGTAGTGGTGTAAATGTCAGTATGTTGGTTAACTGTTGCAAATACTTTATAAATTAATGTATTTTTTTGGTTAAAACTATTTCTACGATACAAATAAATCAATTGCAAGTTATATTTTTTATTATGAGTTGGCTAATGCATTGGTTATAAACTGGTCTTTCTTAAAGTTTACCATGTTGATTGCAAGATTCTGTAAAATGAATAACAAAAACAGTACACTATATAAAGAATGTGTGTGAATTCCCCTTGAAAAGTACATGCAGATTTGAGTGAAGGTAATACCATGGACCAGTTTCATGCCTAGGTGACAAGGCCTTCTTATGGGCTCATGCCCTGTCTGTCATCTGTTCACTGATCACTCATGCCTCAGTAGTCACATTGCAGGTCGTGCCCAAATTAACAGTGTGCTTTTTTTTAAAAAATTTATATTAAGTATTGTAATGAGGGGCGGAGGGTTTTGGATTCATCTGGTTAGGCAAATTTCTATTGTGAGGGACAGAGTTACCAAGGAGGTTTACAGAGAGAGAAAGAGAGAGAGAGAGAGAGAGAGAGAGAGACAGAGAGAAGAGAGAAAGTAGCTTCTTCTTATATATGTTTTGAAGATACCCAACCCCACCGCCACAGCCCGGCTGGGTTTTTAATTTTTTTAAGCAACACTATTAAATTGGGAAATGAAATGTTCGCGGGAAATTGAACTTCAGTCCAATTTAAAAATAAAAAAAATTAACACACCGTTTCCTTGACATCAAAATTGTTTTAGATTTTTTAAAAAATGCTATAAACAAATCATTGTTGACCTATTTAAATTCGTATTTTGAACAATCTGTGGATCTTATGTAGGAATAGTTTTTTTAACATCTTAATTATATGACACGGCCATAACTCACAGAACTGTTTAATGTCTGGGGGGGAGGGGTGTTTGACTTTCATAATCAGAAGAGACATGGACACACATGTTGTTAATATGTATTATAAATATAATTATTGTTTACCTATTTTAATTCGTATTTTGAACAATCTGTGGATCTTATGTAGGAATAGTTTTTTTAACATCTTAATTATATGACACGGCCATAACTCACAGAACTGTTTAATGTCTGGGGGGGGGGGGTGTTTGACTTTCATAATCAGAAGAGACATGGACACACATGTTGTTAATATGTATTATAAATAAAAATGCTTTTTAATGAATATACATGTGGTCCCTTGATTAGGCACACAGAGAAATTGCTACAGCGGGGTAGGCCAGAAAATAATTTGTGTTAAATGTTAAAATCTGTCACTTTCATTGCTAGGACAGACCCCTCACATAATGAGTACAACGAAAGCAAGCACTTGTTTCCCAACTCATTACGCAAACATTATTCACTCACAAACAGCACACTAATAATTGTTACACTGAAAACAAAGTAAAATATATACACACAACAAACATATACACACACAACACACAACCAGCTCAGACACTCAACAATCATTTCGTTTCGAATAATGTATTTAGTATAAATGAAGTATTAATTTTTAAATTAAACAAAATAAAAATATAAATAAAGAAAGCAAAAATATTATTAAAAGACATCAACTATTTTGAAAATAAATGGGTGAATTTGATTAACGAATTAGAATTTTTTTAGTTTAAACTATTCGTATGCTGTTTACAAGGATATTTTGTATTAATTTCATTGTTTATTTTATTTTCACCTCACTATAGAAGATGTATAACATTTTAATTGTAAGTTTATACAGGATATTTGTATTTTTAAATGAGATTTGAAGTACAAATAAACACAAATAATTACTATCATGAATAAGGTCACATTTTTAAAAGGTTTTTTACATGTTTACTTAAAATATCAATTTTCCAAGCCAGACAGGATATAATATGACTTTCAAGAGAAAAATAATAAACTAGTTTACATGTGCATAAGCTAATGTCAAGGACGAATTTCTCTATCGCCACCCTATATAAACGACACATTGTGTAAACAATTGTGATAACATGTTTACAAGGGCATCATAAGGAGGGTGAAATTTTTTTTTTCAAACCAAAACTAAACGTCGGTTAAATTAGATGTTCATATCTACGTCGTTGTTTATCGTTGGCATATTATCCTGCAACTTTGATAAGAGATGAACATTGCATGAGAAGGTTTCTTCTGGTCATTTCGTAGTTTCGTGTATTTTATGAAGGAGCCGTGAAAATAAACTCATTTTAGAATAATTAGAAAGGTTCCCTAATTTACTCTAACTTCTACAAAGTTTTTTCTTCTTTAAATCTAATAATTCTGGTCGACGTAATCACGTGAATATTGAAAAAATTTAAAGATGCCAAGTTTTAATCACTACTTCCATTATTTTATGTTTATTCCTTTTTGAACATTTGTCATGATAAGTGTCTCACGAATATTTCTGTCATTGATTTATTTTGTTTATAGCTTGTGTGCTTTAAAATATTCATTCATTTTAAGCTTAATAATAAATAAAGGAAATAAATTACGAGTAATAACAAACACATTAAAAAAAATATTTCTAAATAATCAAATAAAGAATAAAATGTTAAGACAAACATTTCATTTAGCGCATGATAAGTCATAGCAGACGTGTCAGTTTGACCTGATTTGTTCTGGTACATGGAACACAATGAAATATTATTACTTTTCATCATTGTATTTCTTCTTTCAAACCAATATGACAGGACACGATATAATTTGCACCAGTTGCAAGCGATATTTCATTAGTGTCATTTTTGTGGGCAGATTTCATAACATTAATGTTAATATTTAATATTTCTTTGTTAGTTATATACATTTTTAAAAAAAAAATTGTATTCAACACTTTTCTAAGAACATGTATTGGTTATTGTAAAATAGTAATTGAAAGAATTTGTCATTGGGCGCCTATTGACATAGATACATTTGCAAAGGGAGCTGAGAATCTTACGGCCGGAAATATACAGATGCCCACAGTGGAGCGAATGTTATTAGTGCGATATCTAGTTAGTTACTTGTAAACATAAAATATTAAATAGATCAGTGGTCTCAAGTCAAATTATCCGAAAGCCACAAGAGGTCGAATCTGATTGAGATTGGGGCCACATCAAATAGCCCACAAAACAGCGATCATAAATTCAATAAAGTATAACTGTTACAATCTGATCAAACTTTTTTTTATAACAAATAAAATCATTAAGGGTTCTCAAGAACTAGGCTTTATTTTCTTCTTCCTACACCTTGCTGCTATGGTCCTTACACATCTAAGTGACATTTGGCTTGAGTTAGTAAACAAATGAGACCAGCATTATAGCTTGAAGAGGCTCATCAGTTGGTTTGGAGCTGAACTGACTTGTTAAGAGCTTTTCCCACAAAAAAGGGCCTCACAAAAAGACACAAGATCCGCTTTAACAACCTGGACATCTCAGGGAAGAGAGAGTGTATGCTCTCATAAATTGTCCATTCTTGTCTTATTTCCCATTCACATCCGTGTATTTAGCCTTGAGTTCAGAAGTGCACTGAATACCAATCATCTCCATTTGACTCGCGAAAAAAAGGAAAGAAAAAAAAAGGGGGGGGGGGTAGATGCATCTTTAACATTGAATAAGAAAGGGTCACCAACAATTTGAAAAGTTACTCTGTGTGTTTTGAGGTCTGCAAACATGTAATAAAATTTGTTCAAAAGCATCAGGGTACTTAATACTAAATGCTGTGCGTTTGCCCAAGACAACACCAACAAGCAGCCCCTGGTCTTGCAAGTCTTATAACTTCTTGTTGAGTCCATTCAGCTATTGTGTAATATAAACAAGAAAAAGCCAAGTCCATAATCTATTTGGGATCATTATTAGAGGAACAACCACCTCATTTTTCTTATGAAGGCTTTGAAGGCTAAAACGTGTTCAACCAGTGAGTAGGAGCAAGGAGTATTTATGACTTATTGATGCGAAGGAAGATGCTATTGCAGAGATAATACATTTTGATTTTTATCGTATAAAAGGCCTTTTGACTAACCCTATTTAAAAAGGGACCAAGCTGAAAAGCTCGGAACTTCCCTCACTGGTAAACCTCACTTAAAAACTATTCTCAACTACGCTTTTTGTACATGTTTGTCTCATAAATAGACATAAAATATAAAAAAAACTGTTTTAACAATTATAATCAATGTTCAAACCAGTACAAACAAAATAAAATGAGAATTAGACTAGTCGGTGAGATTCATTTGAAACCGTCGCTTAGGATCACATTATAGATATAAGAATGGCAACAACGTGAGGGCTGCGTTTATACTAGAATTTGATGTACCGTATCGGGCCGCTAAATATAGTCTTTCGGGGCTCAGGGGCTCAATAGGCCCGCGTGCTTCGAGTTTGGGATACCTGAGATAAAAATATCGATAAATTGAGGTGATATTATTAGCGTTTTGAAAAAAATATAGATGCAATGAATTCCACAGCTTTCATTTGAAATATGACTTTTTAGAAATTTAAATAGGTTATTCATAGACCGTCTAATTAACCTTATAAAACATGTTATTTTAACTCAATTTTTCGTCTTAGAATTTGAATTCAGCATGGAGAGAAAAACTATTCCCTTAAAGGTAAATGCTATTGTGGACTTCTTCGCTGTCATTTGGACAACTTCACAGAAGATAACGTCTCGGCCCACATCAAAATAGACATGTATTATCTAAATAACAGGACTCTACTTTCTACAGTCTCAGAAATCCAATCTCACACAGGAAACAGGGTTACTATCACTGGATCAATGTCAGATCATCATGGAGAGCTTTGCTTTTACTTTACTGAAAGAGTCGACTGTATGGAACTCTAATTTTATATGCAGTATTTTTTTTCTTCATGTAAATGGTCTAAAAGTCTTCTCAGAAGAGACAAATGTGTCTAATCCTCGTGAAAAAGATGGAACAGATTTGTATATAAAATCACAAATTTCGTTTGAACAAACGATCTCCGACCAGAGTGGTAAGTTTCTATATAATTAAATCTCACCAAATGATCTTATCCAAGAGAGGAATGGCGTCATGTTTTTAAAACTATGGCCATGTAAACATGTCACAAACAGAGCACTCATTAGATTCCATTTCTCAAAATCTTGATGATTTGTAGACGAGTCAAAAGATGCAAGGGGAAATTCTTGCTAATGTTTCAGCACACATGTGCCCATAAAACTAAACTAAAAGCAGGTAAGATTGATACCTTAATATTTCATCGTGTGCACAAAAACGTTTTATTTCATAATTTTCTTTGGGAATATAGAATTAATCATGACTATTTTAAATAACATATCTTCTGATTATTCTATCCACGTATTTGAAATTAACTTACTATTCCCTCTGTCATTATTTAATCCCCTTATTTAATCTGCAATTTTGGTAACTTTTGTTCTTTTCCCTGGTTAGCTAAAATGTGAAACAGGAATGAACAGTTCACTGGGTCCACGAGTGGTAACGTCACTTTACAACAGTACAAAAGTTTTGCGTGATACATAAACGGACTGCGATCGGTGGATTATCATACTGGTAAGTTATATAGATGATCATACAGGTTATTAACATGAATTTGCATTTAGGTAAGTTATATGGATTATCATACAGGTAACTTACATGGAATAAAATAGAGGACAGTTATAGTCATTATAATAAAAGAAAAGAATAGGGATTACTATAGATATCGGGATTAAACAGACCGTGGTCAAACATATTTGCTTTCAACTTTAACGAAAAAAAAACACGATTTAATATTACCAGAAATATGCTGGGTAATAAGGGGAGAGACTGCAATCAGGTTAGTACAAAAAAAATGACCACCAGGGCAAGGCGGACTTTTCAATAAGTGCTATTGTGGCTAGCACGAATACCGCCAGCCGGGTCAATTTGGAACACAGACTTATCCTGACTTACGGCACTTTGACGCCAGATGGGATTAATGTTATGTCTCTGTTCACAGCTTGACCTTAGCTCCGCCCCTCCACATTCTGACCTATCACAGCGAACATTTTTCTCCCCCCTTTTTTTCGTCCCTGCTTATTTAAACTCTCACTCATTTTCCTTCTGCCACACTTCTATTACTGCCCACAGATACTACTTACCAGCTAAGTGCTATTTCTTCTTTTTATACCGTTTTTTTCTGTTGTTTTGTTCGCTGACGAAGGCTTTCTGCCGACACGTTCGCTGTTTTGTTGCGTTTATTTTTTCAGGTTTAACCATACTCTGTTTTACTCATTTTATTCAGAAATATGCTACCTGACATCTCACAACGTACGCCACTGGTTACCCGTGAATGCTCAAATAACAAGCCTAGAAAATATCGTGCATAACCCAGGTAAATCACACATGTGTGAAAAGCAGGTGTGTGAGTATGGCTCTATTTTTTTTTGCAAGAAACGCACAGTCTTCTTTGAAAAAAGTAGTGAAATTTTAATGTTACGTAATCAATGATATGAAACATCGCTTCCATCTAATATCTCTCACTTGAGTATTTCGTAGTAACGTAACTATGTTTTTGGTAAAGCAACCATGGCACCTGTTGTAAAGAGCGTTATTTCAAAGAACTATTAAATCTAAAGTTGGACAATGAATGCATGGAAATATTTTCAAACCATTTTTGCCTGACGCTCAACTTCAGTACCTCAAAATGCTTGATGTCCGGCCATTTTACTTGTAACTTCTTCACCTGTTAACTTTTTAAAGTCAACCTTATTTAAAGAATCATTAAAATGCATATGTATTGCAATACATGTTTCTGACAAAAGCCCCCTACACCAATTATAAAGAAAATATAAGCAATTTGTATACATTAGATATCCCAACGCCTCAATTTTTGGGACAAAATTAGGTGATAGCATTTAATAATGGCTCTCTCATGTATCTTAACAGAATTGTGTTACAATTAAGCAAGAATGTTGCGTCACTTTCCAATAAAGCAAAAGTTCTTCAAATAGGAAAGAGTTTAAAGATATACGAAGTCTCCTATAGTAATTGCCCCTGGATGATAGAATTACACGATACAATGTATATTCCGCTACATTCCCTAATCTCTTTAAAATAACAGTATAAACGTTTATTGTGAATATTAACGAGAACTATATCTGAAAACTTGTTTCTGACCACCCACAAATGACTGAAAACAATGTTCATGTTTTTTGGCAATAAATGATTAGGCGATTACAATATTTTATGTTTTAATGTATTATGTTTTTATGACTAAAGTAAATAATTGTCAATATTTTATTTAAAATTTCGTTTTTACATTCAGTGACGTGTGAAATGAGACACAAGTTACAATGTAAGCTTGGACTTGTATAAACAAGGATTTGGCTTGCTATGTGAGATTTTTGGCTCGATAGTGAATTCATCTCCAACGTGACCCGACAGGTAGTAGTCAGAAAATGATGATATTTTTTCAGCTGTTTTTAACTTTTATTTATTAAATTTTAATTTTTATGAAGGCTTTTTTTCAAGCTAACCATCGTAGATTGTCATTATGCGCTGTCCGTAAAAAATTAATTTCCTTTTTTTTAATAAAATGTATTGAAAATATCAAATGTTCATTGGAAATTATCTGCAGCACATAAAATTTCATCTTGTTCCAAGTGTATTTCGTAACGTCAGTGATTGTAACACTATATCTGTAATACATTCTTTTCTATAAGACACCCACGATTTTTTTCAGGTTTGAAAACGCGGAAGGATATTTAAAAAAAGCATTAAGTGATAAGCTTTTTTTATTTTTCTTGAGATTGAAATGAGGAGACGGGCGCAACCACATTGAACAAAGTTGGACGCACATATAACTTTTAGCTAACTAATTAATAAGTATTTTATACATATATTGTAGAGAGTTAAGCCCAGGTGTTGGCTAGTTGACAAGCGTAGCAGATAAATTAATACGTGGAACACAGGGGATGTCAACGGTGTGGGGTAAACCCACAGTCGAATACTGACCAACACACACGCATATAAGATTGCTGCAGACGACACAGACCCAGAAAAGCACGCGTTTGACAAAATAAAATGAGTAAAACATATTAGGGTTAAACCTGAAAAAATGAACGCAACAAAACAGCGAACGTGTCGGCAGAAAGCCTTCGTCAGCGAACAAAACAACAGAAAAAACGGTATAAAAATAAAAATAAGAAATAGCACTTTGCTGGTAAGTAGTATCTGTGGGCAGCAATAGAAGAATTGAGTGTGAGTCAAGAATTGACAAATAGACGTCATGCATGCAACATCAAAGATCAAATTATTTGTGCAAATTAACGCCAAATTTAAGATTGGCGTATTAATAAAAAATCAATAAGGTCGAATGCTATGCTCTTGTGTTTTCTTTAGCGACAAAGAATTTATTATATTGTTTTATCCAAACGCTGTATTTTGTTTAATCAAGGTGTTCGTATTTCTTTTTGAGCTATGTAAGTTTAATTTGATTGGCTGTTTCAAACGTCGTCTATAAAAATTTTACCATAAACAATTCATTGTAATCACAATTTTCGCAAATACTAATTTTTATCCACCCTTCGTTCAAAAAAATAATAATAATAATAATTTTCAGTGTTTTGAAGCTAATGTCAATATTTAATGATTTCCACAGAACAACTGTCCAAAAAGATTTTTCTCTTAACTGCTGGACATTAATGCTATGTATGGAGAAATTAAACAAAAATTAAGGGGAAGAAGTACAATTACTTAAAACTATCCTTTAGGACCTGGTCAATCTACCTTGTTTCGCTTAAACTCTATTAAAGGAGTTTAACTGATATACCCAAGCATGGGCGCCCGCAGAAAACTTTCTAGGGGGGGGGGGCAAAAAAAATCGATGAACTTTCCAGGGAGGGGGGCAAAAAAAATTTAGTAATGTTTTAATATAGTTTTAATTTACTGTAGCGTATTTGTATGGTGAACGAACGGACAGGACATCAGCTTATTTACTTTCCCTTTATTTTCTCTTTACTTTAATTTATTTTTTGTCTATTTTTGTCTACAATTTTTTTATCCAATCAATCCAGGGGGGGGGGGGCAAATGCCCCACCTTGCCCCTACCTTTTGGCGCCCATGTACCCAAGTACCTAAGTTTATGAGTTAAGAAATAAATTAAATAGCTTATGTTTTCCTGTCCATGTTTTTATTTAAATCTCTTGATAATTCTTTTGGTATATTTTGTTTCTTTACATTTCATGAGCTCATAAATGTGTTATTTTTAAACGTAATTCTAGTGTAAGAAACAATAAATGCTCAAACAAGGCCGGGCTTTTTTTGATTTATTTTTGTGTGTGTGTTGCGGGGGCTAGAGGGTTGGGGGAAAGACTTTCCGTCCCAGAAAGCAATTTGAAGATTTAACAAATTTAGTATACTCATAATCTTACCAGAATTGCGTGCATGCCTTCCACAATAAATTATGTGATGCTTGCAATTTCATACTCACACATAATTAATAAGGTAGGTTTTGTGTGTCTACTTCATAGCTAACTAAACTGTGTCACGAAATAGTAGTGGCTCGCCTGCGATGTGCTCGTGTTTTTCGCGCAAAAAAAAAACTTGCTTTCAAGGTTTGGCCTTGGCCTTGATTCGGGTTTCCCGGGCTACAACCTAGTTATTTGTACGTTCCACATGTTTATCAAGAGACTCTGTAAAATAAATAACAACAAATGCAGAATTAAAAAAAAAAAAAAGTATGCGTGGATTTTCATACTGACAGGTTCAAGGCCAGTCTGACTTTGTTTGACGGTTTATCTTATCTCTGCACTCACATAGCAGGCAAATCTTACTGCAACAGCATTTTGTTAAATAAACAATATAATGTCTACACAAGGGACTGTGTGTGTGTGTGTATGGGGAGAAAAAGGGAGGTGGGGGATAGAAAGCAGCTACTTTCAAAATGTGTTAAGGGAGATAATCCCCACTCTCAAACACTCAGCTGGGTTTTTAAAATTCTCTATGTAACAAAAGTAAATTAGTAAAGGAAACGTTTAATTTATTTTTAATAGGTTATAGTTTTCTTTTTTGGGGGGAATTGAAGACCAAACCAGAACTCTCCAATTAGCAGGAAGTAAATTATACACAAATAATACAATTTTTTTTTTTATTGGAACATTCAATTAATTTTGATAATTTGATTTGCTGAAAGAAAGGGAGAATTATTAAGTTATTGGCTTATTTGTAAAATATTTCTTTTGTAAAATATAATTATTAAAAAACACTTCCATATTTGACATAATAGACATGGGGTAGGATTGTTTGGTTTCAAAACTCAAAAGGACCTTAGGCGTCCCTGAGAGTAGTTGATATGTACTTAGGCGTCCCTGAGAGTAGTTGATATGTACTTAGGCGTCCCTGAGAGTAGTTGATATGTACTTAGGCGTCCCTGAGAGTAGTTGATATGTAGTTAGGCGTCCCTGAGAGTAGTTGATATGTACTTAGGCGTCCCTGAGAGTAGTTGATATGTACTTAGGCGTCCCTGAGAGTAGTTGATATGTACTTAGGCGTCCCTGAGAGTAGTTGATATGTACTTAGACGTCCCGGAGTGTAGTTGATATGTACTTAGGCGTCCCTGAGAGTAGTTGATATGTACTTAGGCGTCCCTGAGAGTAGTTGATCTGTACTTAGGCGTCCCTGAGAGTAGTTGATATGTAGTTAGGCGTCCCTGAGAGTAGTAGATATTGACTTAGGCGTCCCTGAGAGTAGTTGATATGTACTTAGGCGTCCCTGAGAGTAGTTGATATGTACTTAGGCGTCCCTGAGAGTAGTTGATATGTACTTAGGCGTGCCTGAGAGTAGTTGATATGTACTTAGGCGTCCCTGAGAGTAGTTGATATGTACTTAGGCGTCCCTGAGAGTAGTTGATATGTACTTAGGCGTCCCTGAGAGTAGTTGATATGTACTTAGGCGTCCCTGAGAGTAGTTGATATGTACTTAGGCGTCCCTGAGAGTAGTTGATATGTACTTAGGCGTCCCTGAGAGTAGTTGATATGTACTTAGGCGTCCCTGAGAGTAGTTGATATGTACTTAGGCGTCCCTGAGAGTAGTTGATATGTACTTAGGCGTCTCTGAGAGTAGTTGATATGTACTTTGGCGTCCCTGAGAGTAGTTGATATGTACTTTGGCGTCCCTGAGAGTAGTTGATATGTACTTAGGCGTCCCTGAGAGTAGTTGATATGTAGGGCAGATACAAAGCTTTTTTTATTGAATATATATTGAATTCAATCATTTATGACAAGAAGAATTTTTTATGGTGAGTTAGACGAGTGAATAGTTACACCCACTCACATACAGCCCTAACACACGTCTGACATGCAAACAGTACTCAGAAACTACACTCTTAATTCAAACACAGAAAGCACACCCTACATCCACGCAAAAAGTACCCACTAACTACAGTCTTAATTCAAACTAGGCAAGCACACCCTTCTCCCACGCAAACAGTCTTCAGAATCTACACTCTTAATTCAATCTCAGCTAGCGCTCCTTATTCACTAAAAAAAACCAAAAAACACACACACAAAGTTAACAGACACGAAGCACAACAAACATATTCACACACAACTAACATACACATACAAAACACAAACAACTCACACCTACACCAAACATAAGCTCGTTTATGGGGTTGTAAGGATTTCATGTTGCAAGTATTTAGTAAAATTAATTTTTAAAAAATAAAATGTTTAATCATTAACAGAAACATTAAATAAGAGGAAATGGAAATGGAAATAATGTTTTAAAAAGAAGTCGATTTCATAGTTACTTAAAATTTAAAAATTTGATGTGTTAAAAAAGAAAGATGTTTAGATAAAACTCTTCGTACCTCGACTACACAGATATGCTGGACTTACTCCCTTGTTCAGCTTCGATACCATTTACAAGAGAAGATTTATAAAATGTTGAATTTAAATTTATTTTAAAAATATCTACCTTTAAATGCCGGTTAGATAAAAATATAAAAACAAACTTTATATTCTTAAAACTAAATTAAAATATGTTTAAAGAGATTTAAAAAAGTCAATGAATGTTTACTCAAAATATAAACAGAAAACTTTCCCACGCCTAACAGAAAATATGTCTTAAAAATATTTTTAAAAAAAAAAGTATTTTGGCTTTTCAGAAATGAATGTCAAGGACGATTTTCTATCTTACCAATCCAGATAACATAACGCACTGGGAAGCAATTTTTTTCTGATAAGACGTCAACACGGGCATCACAAGAGTCAAGAGAAATAAAATTATGGAAACCAAACCCCGAGAATGTGTCTGCATTTTTTCCAGATGTTGATATCTACGCCTTGGTTTAGCGTGGGAATATCATGATGATCATGTGATAAAAAAATGAACGTTGCACGAATTAGTTTCCCAGTTTTGTCTATTTTGTAAATGTACAGTGAAAACAAATCAAGTAAAATTATCTTCAGTATAAATAGAAACGTTCCATTATTTTCTCCAAGTTTTACAAAGTATGTTCTTTAAATCTAATAATCCTGGATGACATACTCAAGTGAATATTGAAACCGTTTAAAGATGACAAGTTTAAATCTTACGTCAATTATTTTATGTGTATTCATAATCACCAATTGTTATGGTAAGTGTCTCACGAACATCTCTGATATTGATTTATTTAGTTAATAAACAATTTGTCGAAGTTGAACGCATTGGTCTTTTTAAGCTGAGTAATTAATACAGGAATAAGATTCTTATATTGAAATACACCATTGAAAAATAAATTTAAAACATTAAATAATAAAATGGGTCTCAATTTAAAAAAAAAAAGATGTTAATGTTTAAATCGCTATTATTTTGAGCTTTTTTTAAAAAAAAATTGTTTATTGGAGTTGTAAGCTGAATATTAGATTAAATGTTCCTATATTAATATTTTCCACCTAACATTTTATTTAAATGTTCCATCCAGCACTTAAATTTATATTCCACTATTTTCTGTTGTTGTAATGATTGTAAAGGTTTTATGTGTACGTAGTGTTGTACGTTATTTAAGTTTTAGTTAGTGTTGTGAGGTTTGTATAGCTTTTAACATGGTGTATATTGTGCAAGTGAAAAAAACAACATGATACAATACATATTTATACAGTACATTTTCAGAATTTGTGTAAACAATGGCACATATGATGAAAGTGTAGAAAAGTATAGAATAAATAGTAATTTAGTGACTGTTTTAGAAATTGTGTCACCAATGGTGATACGAACCGATTCTCACAAAGGTTCGATGGTTAGGTTTTGTTTATGGGTAAATTATATTAGCTTGACAATAAAAGTTATTATAATGTAATATATGTATTAACAAAACTAAATCGCCAGCTGCTGTTACTCGATCACAATTACTACACAACAACAATACGTCCATTCCCTCCCCACAAAATACGTCATTAAATAATAAAAATAACAGATACATCAACGCATATACTCTCTATAACTACGCAATCACAATGTACAGTGAAGTCCTTAACAAATGCCATTAATGATGCAAGTGAAGAAAATGGTAGAATACATAGTAGTAAACAGTACATTTTCAGAACTTGTGTTACCAATGGCTACATGATGCAAGTGAAGGAAATGACTGAACACATGGTAATAAAGGAAGTAAATGAAATAATAGAACAAATAGTAGTAAAGTATTTTTTTAAGACCTTGTAAAATCAACGATGCAAGTAAAGAAAATG
Organism: Lymnaea stagnalis; assembly: GCA_964033795.1. Classification (NCBI taxonomy): domain Eukaryota; kingdom Metazoa; phylum Mollusca; class Gastropoda; family Lymnaeidae; genus Lymnaea; species Lymnaea stagnalis. The sequence goes on along the minus strand of CAXITT010000746.1, from coordinate 162,974 downwards.
ATAGAATACAAGGAACTACATTAAGTTTTCAGAAATTGTACAACGAATGGCCTACGTGATGCCAGTGAATTAAATAATAGAATACGTAGTTATACGGTAACGTTTAAAACAATGTCTACATCGATGGCCATGGACTAAATGTCACCTTAGGAGAACTTGAAAAAAATTGCGACAATACATACACATCTATCACATACACATTTTGGTAATAAAAATCTTTTTTTTTTATTTGACTCAATCTGTCTTCAAATTTCCACATCATTTCCAACATTTGACCTTTGTGAACTCATTTTCTGATTGTCTCAATCGTCATTGACACTTCACCGAAATCGGAAACATTGTGTGAATTTATTTTCTTAAAGCCGAAGGGAACATGCACAAATCACAAACTGATCTAGAGGATGAACTTTATTTTCTGCTTTTAATTCGGTTGGTAAATTATTTGTCGAACATATATTTTTTGGTATACCAACGTTAAGGAATAGTTCTTTAGATTACTACTCTTGATATGCAGATGTATCCTTCTGTGAAGGGAAGGCAATACTAAATATCAATTAAAGAAATGTTTAATGACACATGACAATGTATTATACATTGTGCAATTCTATACGCTTTAAAACTGGAGACATATTGTTTGATGTATGTATAATTAGTGACTCAGCGAGCCATTGTGGCTGCCTAGGGCGGAATTCGAATGTTCCTCCCCAATCCCCATGCGATTAGTACAAATAAATACATAGTTCTTTTGTCACAATGAAAGCTGAAAATAACGAGCTTGAAATAGCGCTAAATATTGTTAGAATGTTCTTTCTTTAGGAAGGTAAGTGTATCGGATGTTACAATCTGCTTGTTCTTGTCAATGGCAAAGTGGACTTTGCTCACCACAACACAAACAAATTCTACACTAAGAGTCACACACACCAGAGTTAATGTACAGCAACTAAACAGCCACACGTGGACTACTCTTAAGAGCAACAAAAACGTTGAAATAAAGTAATATTATCAGTTCTTTATTTCAGTGATCCTATCACAGCAGCTATCAGTTCACAAAAGTTCCTCTATAAAATTAACACTACATAGAATTCTATCCTAAGGCGTCACTCACCTCACTAATTAACAACCACCTGCAACTACTCAGACTACAGCCGTAAATTAACATATTAACCAACACTAACTTAACATGCTGCCCAACACTAAAGTAACACTACTAAATAACACTAAATTAACATGCTGCCCAACACTAAAGTAACAATACTAAATAACACTAACTTAACATGCTGCCCAACACTAAAGTAACAATACTAAATAAAACTAACTTAACATGCTGCCCAACACTAAAGTAACAGTACTAAATAACACTAACTTAACATGCTGCCCAACACTAAAGTAACAATACTAAATAACACTAACTTAACATGCTGCCCAACACTAAAGTAACAATACTAAATAACACTAACTTAATATGCTGCCCAACACTAAAGTAACAATACTAAATAACACTAACTTAACATGCTGCCCAACACTAAAGTAACAATACTAAATAACACTAACTTAATATGCTGCCCAACACTAAAGTAACAATACTAAATAACACTAACTTAACATACTGCCCAACACTAAAGTAACAATACTAAATAACACTAACTTTACTTGCTGCCCAACACTAAAGTAACAATACTAAATAACACTAACTTAACATGCCGCCCAACAACAAAGTAACAATACTAAATAACACTAACTTAACATGCTGCCAAACACAAAAGTAACAATACTAAATAACACTAACTTAACATGCTGCCCAACACTAAAGTAACAATACTAAATAACACTAACTTAACATGCTGCCCAACACTAAAGTAGCAATACTAAATAACACTAACTTAACATGCTGCCCAAAATTAAAGTAACAATACTAAATAAAACTAACTTAACATGCTGCCCAACACTAAAGTAACAGTACTAAATAACACTAACTTAACATGGTGCCCAACACTAAAGTAACAGTACTAAATAACACTAACTTAACATGCTGCCCAACACTAAAGTATCAATACTAAATAACACTAACTTAACATGCTGCCCAACACTAAAGTAACAATACTAAATAACACTATCTTAACATGCTGCCCAACACTAAAGTAACAATACTAAATAACACTAACTTAACATGCCGCCCAACACTAAAGTAACAATACTAAATAACACTAACTTAACATGCTGCCCAACACTAAAGTAAAAATACTAATAAACACTAACTTAACATGCTGATCAACACTAAAGTAACAATACTAAATAACACTAACTTAAAATGCTGCCCAACACTAAAGTAACAATACTAAATAACACTAACTTAACATGCTGCCCAACACTAAAGTAACAATACTAAATAAAACTAACTTAATATGCTGTCCAACACTAAAGTAACAGTACTAAATAACACTAACTTAACATGCTGCCCAACACTAAAGTAAAAATACTAAATAACACTAAATTAACATGCTGCCCAACACTAAAGTAACAATACTAAATAACACTAACTTAATATGCTGCCCAACACTAAAGTAACAATACTAAATAACACTAACTTAACATGCTGCCCAACACTAAAGTAACAATACTAAATAACACTAACTTAACATGCTGCCCAACACTAAAGTAACAATACTAAATAACACTAACTTAACATGCTGCCCAACACTAAAGTAACAATACTAAATAACACTAACTTAACATGCTGCCCAACACTAAAGTAACAATACTAAATAACACTAACTTAACATGCTGCCCAACACTAAAGTAACAATACTAAATAACACTAACTTAACATGCTGCCCAACATTAAAGTAACAATACTAAATGACACTAACTTAACATACTAATCCACACAAACTTAACGTAATGAGCACCACAAACTTAAGAACATTGACCATCAATAACTTAACATACAAACCAACACTAACTTAACATACTGACCAACACTAACTTAAAGATACTGACCAACACTAACTTAAAGATACTGACCAACACTAACTTAAAGATACTGACCAACACTAACTTAAAGATACTGACCAACACTAACTTAAAGATACTGACCAACACTAACTTAAGATACTGACCAACACTAACTTAACATACTAACCAAAACTAACTGAACATACTGACCAACACTAACTTAAGATACCGACCAACACTAACTTAACATACTAACAAAATCTAACTTAAGATACTGACCAACACTAACTTAAGATACTGACCAACACTAACTTAAGATACTGACCAACACTAACTTAACATACTAACCAACACTAACTTAACATAAATACCAATACTAACTTAAGATACTGACCAACACTAACTTAACATACTGACCGACACTATCTTAACATACTAACCAACACTAACTTAAGAACACTGACCATAACTAAATTTACATACTAACCAACACTAAATTAACATACTGACCTACACTAACTTAACAATATTGACCAACACGTTCTTAAAATACTAATTTCCACTTCCATTTTGATTTGTCAAAATCGTCTCGTTAAGTCCATATGTGTAAATAAATTGCTCCTTGCTATTTCATTGATAAGACCTTCTGTAGTAGGCGAAATTTATCTGTCTATAACAGTAACTTTATTTAATCTTCTGTTATCACAATACTGTCTAAATTTTCCATTTTTCTTCTTTACAATGACAATAAAAGAAGAATATGCAGATTTTGAATTTCTTATCAAATTATACCCCAATAAATTCGTTATTTCTTCTTCTAAAGCAGCGGTTCTCAACTATTGGTCGCGACCTCTTTGGGGGGGTCGCCTAAGACCATTGGAAAACACACATTTCCGAAGCCGATGGTCTTAGAAACCGATTGATTTTGTCACACTAAAAAACAGACATATCACCCCCCTTGAACTATTCACCCAATAATAAAAATTAAAACGACAATGAAAACTACTGCACATATCAGCACGTTAACGGGTAATCGCGCATTATAAATAGTGCATTTTTTGGAACAATCAAGCAAGTCCAGTGAAAGTGTAGAAGCAAAAAATCAAAGTGACCTCCCTAAATATCACGTGATATGCTTACTTAACCAATCGCATATATGGAAACGGTAAATCAATAAAGAGTATAGGTCAAATGTCCGATGCTGAAATTAAACCGAACAATAAATGCTACTATTGTTATCTACGATAAGCCTAAAGTGAAAATTTAAAGGCAAAAATAAATATCGGTGCAGGATTAATTTTTAGTAGCCTTTGTCAACAATCAGTGTTATAGTGCCTGTGTGAGAGTAAGCTCAGCATGCTGTCATACTAAGTTACGTCTCTGATAAAAATTTCCTCTGATGAATGATGATTCCTTTATAATAGTGAAACAATTTTTTTTAAAAATGCAAAATAAAAAGTATGCTCCTATGAAAATATATTTTTTTTCATTGTTTTCAACCGCAATGTGTTATTTGCTGTGAAGTTTTATCAGCCGAATATCTATGAAGCCGAACAAACTGAAACGCCATTTTGATAGCAAGAATCTGAGCTCTGTCGTCATGGGTACCAATTATTTTAGAAGTAAAGCTGATGGAATCAAGAAAGCCAGACTTGACATTGGTGAAAAGTAACACACACAAAACGTAGCAGCCGTTGAAGCTTCAAATTTGGTGGCACTCAGAATCTCCAGAGCTATTAAATGTCAAACTATTGCTTATGATTTACTGTTGCCAGTGGCCGAAGACATCTTTCGCGTTATTCTCGGAGATGAATTTGTTACGAAATGGAGTGCAAACTCCTTATCTAACGACACTGTCCGCAGAAGACTAGATGACATGTATGTTGATATTCTTGATCATGTAATCCAGGAAACTAAATCTGCTCCACTTCAAATATTTAAAGTTTGATGAATCTACAGACGTTGCAAACTATTCACATTTACTAGTTTAAGTGAGGATATTAATGATGGCGACATTAAAGTATCGTTTTAGCAAACCGCTTGAAACAACAATTACTGTACGTGACACATTTGTTTTATTTCTAAAAGATCATAAGATCTTTTGGGAAAAGTTTTGTGATGTTTGCAAATATTGTGCTCCAGCTAGGCTAGGATGTCTACCATAAGATTTCTTGGGAACAGGTTCGTTGTGTTTGCACAAATATTGATCCAGCTATGCTAGGATTTCTATCATAATATCTCTTGGGAAAGGCGTTGTTTTGTTTGCACAGATGGTGCTCGAACTATGCTACGATGTCGATCTGGATATCAACGTTTGTTACTGAATGAGTCACTAGAAATCACCTGAAATCACTGCATGATTCATCGACAAATTTTAGCAACGAAGACGCTGCCACAAGAGATACAAGGCGTAATAAAAAGCGTCATAAGTTCTGTCAATTGTGTTAAGGCGAGCACTTTAAACAGTCGACTGTTTCGGCAATTGTGTAACGAGTTGGATAAGCCGAACAATGCTCTGCTATTTCAAACTGAAGTGAGATGGTTGTCAAACTTTTTTTTTTTAAATCTGTTAGCAAGACAGCAGTTTGAAGCCCCTTTTAGTGATAAAATGAAACTGCAGAAACAAGCTTACTTGGTTGAAATCTTTTGCATCTTGATGAGTTAATTTATCATTGTAAGGACCAAATGCAGCTGGCCTCGATTTTTCCGGAAAGGATGCGATTATTCCAAATAAAATTTTAGATTTGTCAAATAATAAAATGGGGTGAAAATAACATGGACATTTTGACGCTCTTATCGGTTCTTTTTTTTGTTGTTGTTTTTTTTTGGGGGGGGAGCGGGGGGGTGTGGGTGTTTTTTTGTTGAGGAACATCCCATTGAACCAGACAAAAATGATTATGATGATAAATTCTGTGAATGAACACTTGCACATGTTTGCAGACGGAATTTCATCGTATTTTCCAAATCTACCTAACACCCCATTTGCACTTGCCAGAAGTCCATTCACAAAGTTTCAGATGTTCCTGAGTCAACACAAGAGGAGTTCATTGAACTTATTAACAGCGATGCAGCGAGACTTATTTCTGTACAATGCCAGCTACAAAATTCTTGATCAAATGTTTGTAGTCATATCTTGTTCTGTCTGAGACTCTGTTGCGCTCTCTTCATCCATTTCCAACAACATATCTTTGTGAAACAGGGTTTTCCAGCTTGTTGGTAATCAAGTCTAAATGTAGTCTTGTTGTGGAAGATAATCTTAACTGTGTTCTTGCAAAGACTGCCCGAACATTTCTGCTCTGGTCAGAAAGAAGCAATCTTACCCTTCGCAAAGACGTTGACCTTTTACACATACTTTCCCAAAATTTATCAATATAGTTTACTGTTGTTATGTTGAGACTGTTACCCATGATACACTATGCTTCAAGAAAAAAAATCGCATTTATTTGTAATTAGAATAAATATTGATTAACTATTGTGCTTTATCTATGTTCAATGTGTAACAATGAAAAAATATCCTGCATATGATATATTTACATTACGATTCAATAACAGTCTAAAAATTAAAGCTATGGAGTAGCAACGGAACTAATTTTAAGGTTGTGGGTTGTCACAACATGAGGAACTGTATAAAGGGGTCGCGGCATTAGAAAGGTTGAGAACCACTGTTCTACAGCATTGCTGTAGTGATTCGGTATTTGATATTGATTGATTTTAAATGGATCACCATCTATTACTCTGATGTCATCTTTTATTACTTCTGTATTCCCTGGTGTATTTGTAATAGTTGAACTGTATTTTTTCACATTTACATTTTAGTTTCAGTCTATTTATTTTGAGTATATATTTCGAAAAAATTATATTTTCTGTCATATCTTTCTTGCCTATTTCTAGCACAGGCATTTTGATTTCTCCATTTTCTTCTGTAGTTGTAATATTCGCAATAATGTAACTTTGTCATTCTTCAATGAGGATGTTTGTTTACCTTCTATAACGTCTTCTATAATGGTTTGTAGAGGTTTAGGTGGTTCATCAAATAGTCTGTGTAAATCAGTGTGAAAAAGCGTGTTCTTTCCTTTGACACTTATTATGTAATCCACATTACTACGTTTTTCTAACACTGTGTGTGGACCCTGCCACGCCTTTTCAAATGCAACTTTCTGTGGTAGAAAAACAAATACCTTGTCTTGAGGTTCTAGTTCTCTAAGATATCTGTTTCTGTTGACTATATCTCTATATTTAATGTTGAAATTGTGTAAGTTTTTATTGGCATATTGCACAGCATACATAATTTCGTCTCTTGTCTTGGTCACAAGATGATATAAAGAAATAGTTGTTTTTTCTTCATGCAATAACATTTCAGTATGTAATGTTTTAAATGTCCTTGATGGATTTTCTCTAAACACAAGCTCAAATTGTTAGAAACCTGTAGTTTCATATGGTAGTCAGTGCAGGCAAAAATTACTAAGGTTAAAACCCTATCCAAATCTCTTTGTTTGTCATTGACAACTTTATATAACATTATTTTGATTGATTGATAAGCTCTTTCTACTGTACATTTTGCCTGTGGTCTGTATCTTACTGCAAATGTGTGTGTTATATTCAGCATATGTGTGAAAGCTGCAATAATTTGTGACCTAAATTAAGTTCAATTATCTGACAAAATTTTGTCAGGAAATTCGATATTTGTCAAAATGATAAAAGTAATTGACAACGCTCTCCTCTGTAATTTCTTTCAACGGTAAAGCCTCGACCCAACAAAGTCTATCATTTTTAATGTACATTTATTTTGTCTTTTTGTTGTCAAACTCTTCTAATTTGATTAAAGTTTTTTTTTTCGATAATTCCCTGTTTTATTAATTTCTTTACGTGTTCCATGATTGATGAGATTTGCCGTTTCCAATCATTTTCATTTCCAGTACATGGGATCTTCTTGCAGCCCTTTCATCTCTGTCTTCAATCTTTCCTCTTTCAACTCTCTGTGTTTCTTGATGAACCATTTTCTTTAGTTCATCACCTTCATACACCTTGTCTTTAGCTATTAATGTTATTTCTTTAATAACTGTCATTTATTTTGTGAATGTTGACAGGTATTGATATTGTAACCACTTTAATATATACTATACTTAATTTAATCAATCAATTAAATATATGTAGAATTAAATCAATAATTTAGGCATAAGTCCTATCCTATTAAAAGATTATATAAAATAAGAAATATGAATTAATAATTAAAATATTGATCAAGAATAAACATAGATCACACTCACAAGACTATACAAAAAAGTCACATTTTTCTTGAAATTGATAGAATAGAAGAATTGACGAGAGAAATCACGACAAGTAATATGTAACAAGACCAAACTTCTATAAGTAATAACACAGCAATTAAATAAGATTATATAATTTACAAACTTAGCAATCACGATCTAATACAAATATTTATTTATTAAGAAGACGGAAACATTTCAATCTATAAATTGCTAACATAACATCAATGCCTCCAAGTTAAAAAAAAAAACGTAATCTAAAAGAAATGTATATGTGTGTGCTCTGACAATAATGATGTTTAAAAAATATTTTTGAGCACTGTTACAAATTGAGTATGTACACAACGTGTAATAAATTAATAAAGTTAATTGTTAGTAATGTTCTTTCTTCTTCTTTCACGTCCTGTTTTCAATGAATCTTTAGTTCTGGAACATTTATTAAATATAATAATGACCTCTTATCATACACATAGCACACATATTACACTGTCTATGGTGATTTTTTAAACACAGTAAAGTTCAAATAAGTTCATTTCATATTTTCCTCCACACACTTGTTAAGGTCATCAACAAGGTATTCTATTTCACATTTACCTCCACACTATTTTCCTCTACATTAAGTAAAGTCATCATCATCAGCAAAATAATTTAATCTATATTTTCCTCAATTCATCAATTCCACATTTTCCTCCACTCAAATGTAAGCTCAGGTCATCAATTCCACATTTTCCTCTACCCAAATGTAAGCTCAGGTCATCAATTCCACATTTTCCTCCACTCAAATGTAAGCTCAGGTCATCAATTCCACATTTTCCACCACACTCAACATATGTAAGGCCATCAGTCAGTTGTATCCGTAGTATCAGAAATTCATCCATATCAACGGCGATTTTCAAATGTATCAGCTGTTGTTGCCGAAGGAAAACAATTACTTTTAATAGATGTACGTATGATTATGTACACCTTCCTATTTTGTCCGCTGCCACCAAATTGATTGTGGATCTGTGTCACATCTACCATCACTCACAACCACAATCTAGTTATAAGCTATGATAACAGAGGCGTTCTTGATCAAGTGTGTAGTGACTATACTTTATTCAAGATTATTATATGCTAAAACACACGATCACAATAAGGATAATAGTTAGTTAATTCATGAACTGATCCCACAACAGTTATAATATAGCTTCTCGGTAACTTCTCTGCTTGATAAAGATATCACTATACTAAGACCAAATCTTACAACATAATATGGACTAAATAACCGACATCATTTCGTTTCAATCTTTGTTCTTCTATGATAGGTTAGGGTTTTACCAAGTGCCAATACTCTATATATTATAAGTGATAATTCTCACATTACTTAACTCCCTTGTAAAAAAATTATCTCGTATCTGTGACACTAACAAACTCTAACTTAACATACTGACCAACTTTAACTTAACATACTGACCAACTCTAACTTAACATCCTTACCAGCTCTAACTTAACATACTGACCAACTCTAACTTAACATACTGACCAACAATAACTTAACATAATGACCAACTCTAACTTAACATACTGACCAATTCTAACTTAACACACTGACCAACTCTAACTTAACATACTGACCAACACTAACTTAACGATACTCAGCAAGGCTAACTTAATAATACTGACCAATACTAAATGAACCAAATTAAAAAAAAAACACTCATAGCACAACCAACCGAACTCCTAGAACTGAGTTTGCATGGTCCGACCAATCACAACTCGCCTATCACTAACTCACGATCAACACCTTTCATGCACAAACTTCATTCTCACAAACCCAGGTAACAAATTAACTATCTTATGAACGTAATCATAGTGGATGTTAAAAAAGAGAGAGATAGAGAGAGATAGAGAGACAGAGAAACAGAGAGAGAGAGAGAGAGAGAGAGAGAGATTTGGGTTTTTGGTGTTATTGGAGCTCATTGAGAAACTAATTCTCCACACACCTTTCGGAAAAGACAACAACAATAAATTGTAAAAAAATCAATTTTTTGACAGACCTGAATTTTTTATTGAGCTATGCAGTCTTGGGAATGTTACTTAAAAAAAAAAAAAATTATTAAAATTAAAATCGTTGAAAGAGTATTGAGTTTGACGTTTATTTTGTCTTCTTTAAAATTTTAATCATTCTACATGGTCCATCCTTTCAGTCCACAAGCCTCTAGGGGACACAGCCTTGTCGTACTACAATCACTGTCTATTGACAATGAATAACGGCTATGTGTCCCTATATTAACTCTACCCCTTGCCTCAAAACCTCATTCCGGCTAAGTATTAGAACAAAGAGATTTCTTTGTGTCAAGAAAGATGACGTTCAAAGTCATAATCGCAGGGAAGGATTTGTTGCAAGACCAAACGAAACCATGACTTTAGGGTAAACAGATTCCAAAGTAGGACATAGAATCAAATCATTGAAATTATAATTAAAATATTATAAAGAAATATTAAACAATACCAATCATAAACTTTACTTACAATAGCATCCAAAAAATAACATTGGCTTCATTTTAAGGTAGCCTTATAAGATGGCGGCTTCTTTTTGATCCAAATTTCTGCACGCCGAGAACTTCTAAATTGTCTATTATTTCATCTGTTACAGTGTTCTATATTTTTCAGGCTATGACATAAGCCTATCTTATTTCATGTGCCATTTATGCCTATATTATTCCAGCTGTCACATAGACCTATATTATTCCATCTGACGCATATGCCTGTACGTTTCCATCTGAACATAGTCCTATATTATCACATCTGTTACATATGCTTTTATATATCACATCTGTCACATATGCTTATATTATCACATCTGTCACATATGCTTATATTATCACATCTGTCACATAGTCCTATATTATTACATCTCTCACATATGCTTATATTATCACATATGTCACATATGCTTATATTATCACATCTGTCACATATGCTTATATTATCCGAGCTTCGAAATGGTCTAGCAAGGAGCGTATTATCATTGGTCATCAAAAGACAACAAAACTAAACATGTTTACATTGGATTAATATCCCCTAGTTGACAGCTTTTGGTTTTACTTCGCCCCTTCTCCTAACTAATGCTTCAATGTAAGTGGACCAGCATCTAAGACTACCAACCCATCTCTACAACCAATTTGACGTCCAGTGAGAAGGAATTGATAGGAAAAAAAAATGACGCTTTGCGACTCTTCGCCCCAAATGCAACCCGCACTAGAAAGAAGATAAAAATGGCGGACAGTAGAGGACCAGCCCCCCCCCCCCCTCATCTACTTCCTACGGCATTTTATATACACCTTATTTTGTAAAATCTGATTCAACGCCACATTAAAAAAAAAAAAAAAAAGGGGGGAAGTACGGGCCCCCCCCCCCCCCCCCCCCATCTACTTCCTACGGCATTTTATATACACCTTATTTTGTAAAATCTGATTCAACGCCACATAGATAATATTAGGCATATTTTTTTACACTTACATATATATTGTATACGTCCTGAGTAAATTTGGTTAGTAATATTTAAAAAAAAAATATTTGTTTAGATAGGTGTAGTGTAAAAAAAATAAAGTGGGGCTGGCTTGTCCTCGGCAGAAAGATCAACTTCTGCAATAGTTTTCATATGTATCTGAATGTTCAAAAATAGTCTATTTATAGCTCTCATTAAGACATCTATTATCGAAAAAGCTTTGACAGCCATTATTTCAAATTATTTTAAAATGTTACACATATAATACCACAACTTTCTATTATTATTGTGTTATTAATGTTAATTTGTGTTGTTTTTTTCCAATTAAACTGACTAGATAGCGCATTGAGTCCACGTTAGTCTGGGTATAAATCAACAGTATGAGTCTCGGCAGCTTTGTTCAATTTGGCTATGTCGAAAAAATACAACTTGTAACAAAATAAATACATTTTTCAAGACTGGGGAGTGATAAACCTAGATAACCCAAAAAATAATACAAATATACAAAAAAATAAATAATAAAAATAAAAAACAAGTTGTGATTCAATCTATTCAATCATTTTCTATCTATTATTTCGCTACCAATATTTTCTAAAATATTCCTCCTAATAATAAACATGCTTTTCTTTTTTTTTTTTTTTTTTTTTTTTTTTTTTTTTTTTTTTTTTTTTTTTTTTTTTTTTTTTTTTTTTTTTTTTTTTTTTTTTTTTTTTTTTTTTTTCTTTTTTTGCTAGCACTTCTCATTTTACTGTGAGGCTGTATGAAAATTTCCTAGAAATGTAAAATAATAGGAAAAGATTTAACTTAAAAATGCGATAGATTCCTTCTGAAAACCACTTACCCCTTGACATTTATGCACATATATTTTTGATGCTATTAAATATTTATACACGCCAAACAACAACAGAAACAGCACCTGTTACATATTGTTTTAGTAACAAAGATTAAATCTATGTTAATTATTGGTTTGTATTCCAAACAATACGTAAAAAAAGACTGATCTAACAGTATGCTAAGAAAAACTATACTAAAATCTAATGATACTCAAATGTAATTTTATTACATACATAGATTCATGTGAAAATACTTATGTAAGTATGACAGCGAAAAGTGTGTCAATTTTTAGCAATTGGAAAAAACAAATACCACAATACTCCAACTACTAGAAAAAAAAAACATGGAGGCTTTGTGTAGCAATTAATTCCAAACATTGTAAAACAGTAACATCAAAAGAAAACAATACACTATACAGGTGCTGACAAGGAATATAACTCTAAGTGGAATTTTTTAAAAAAGTCAAGCCCTACGTTTTACTATGCTACCTATAGAGCAATATCAGTTCTTGATATAATTTTTGGCCAACTGAGACTATGGGCTGTTTTGAGACCAACACAATTTTTACAAGACTTTTAACAAACGATTGTTTTAAATTAAGACTGTTTAAAACCAACACATTTTTACAAGACTTTTAACAAACGATTGTTTTAAATTAAGACTGTTTAAAACCAACACATTTTTACAAGACTTTTAACAAACGATTGTTTTAAATTAAGACTGTTTAAAACCAACACATTTTTACAAGACTTTTAACAAACGATTGTTTTAAATTAAGACTGTTTAAAACCAACACATTTTTACAAGACTTTTAACAAACGATTGTTTTAAATTAACACTGTTTAAAACCAACACATTTTTACAAGACTTTTAACAAACGATTGTTTTAAATTAAGACTGTTTAAAACCAACACATTTTTACAAGACTTTTAACAAACGATTGTTTTAAATTAAGACTGTTTAAAACCAACACATTCTTACAACACTTTTAGCAAACAATTGTTTTAAATTAAGACTGTTTAAAACCAACACATTTTTACAAGATTTTTAACAAACGATTGTTTTAAATTAAGACTGTTTAAAACCAACACATTTTTACAAGATTTTTAACAAACGATTGTTTTAAATTAAGACTGTTTAAAACCAACACATTTTTACAAGATTTTTAACAAACGATTGTTTTAAATTAACACTGTTTAAAACCAACACATTCTTACAACACTTTTAACAAACAATTGTTTTAAATTAAGACTCTTCCCCCCTTAAAATACAATTTAAATCATAGTAGACGCTTGTTTTTCAATTTCTAGACAACACATTTTCGAATTCCGATACTCTTCCCTCAAACTATCAAATTGCAATTCCTTGGGACATGGGCCCCACATTGAAAAACTGTGATACATTTTCAAAGGACTTGTATTGTTGAATATCTAACAAAATTTGAAATTGAATAAAGAAAATGTGTAAGAGAGGTTTACTCGACTCTTCAAGGTTTAGAAAAATAAAACGTAATTTGACTATGCGCTTTCAAAAAGAAAAAAAATATTACCAAATTCAAGTTTTCCGCTGCCTATATATGTTCATGCATTTTTAGTTACCAACACATTCGACCGTGTCTTAAGAAATTTGTGTAACATTATAGCTTATATGCATATATATACATGTAAGTTGTACGTATTTATGTATGTATTATGCATGTACGTATGTATGTATGTATATATGTATGAATGGATGTGTATATGTATGCATGTATGTATGCATGTATGTATGTATATATGTATGAATGGATGTGCATATGTATGTATGTATGCATGTATGTATGTATGTATGTATGTATGTATGTATGTATGTATGTATGTATGTATGTATGTATGTATGTATGTATGTATGTATGTATGTATGTATGTATGAATGTATGTAATAATGTGTGTATGTTTGTGTGAATGTATGTATATATGTGTTTATATGCGTATGTATGTATGTATGTATGTATGAGTGTGTATATATGTATACACTGCTGTTCACCAGCTGGAACGTTGTTCGGCAATGAGCCCCATTCATTGTTTTCAAGATTGACTTCCTTCATGATCGTTTTGCAAACGTCAATAAATCTCAGGCAGTGCCGTCCAATAAGTCTTGTCTCTTCTGCCAACTCTACATACAGCAGCGTCTGTGGGATACGATCTTCCTCCATTCTCTTTACATGGCCTAAGCAGCGAAGGTTCCTCTTGCTAAAAAAGGAGAATATGCTAAACATGTTTGCACGTTCCAAGACCTCCGTGTTAGGCACCTTGTCCTGCCATCGAATGCGTAAAATACGACGCAGACATCTCTTATGGAAGCTGTTGAGTTTCAACTCCTGACTGGTAAATGTGGTCCACATTTCGCAACCATATAAGAGCGTACTAAGCACACATGCCTTATAGACACTTATTTGATCAGTTAGGTTGAGCTTATTTCACACCCGCTTATTATTCCATCTTCACATAAGCCTGTATTTTTCCATCTTGTTTATACTGTACAGAAACAACATACCAAATCTTGTTATTGATTTATTTCAATATTACAAATATATCTGGTATATTACTTGTTTAAAGTATACTAGTAACTGAGATATCTGAAAAACCGTAATGGTCAGTACTATTTAAATGTTTGATGACCTGACAAACGGCTTGTTAATTTATGTTATAGAGGTGTTCTCTAAACTTGTGTTAGGGGCATTGCAACGCATGCTTTGTACTAACTGGTACAAAATTAATTTTTTTAACTTGACACCTAATCTCTCAAACCAATGTCAACACATTCAAGGGTAATAAACTGGATATTCAAATCAATTTAAATTACGTGAATAAATATAAAATCAATGATTCTCAAGCAGTGATCAACTGTAACGTAGTATGAAGTGAAAATGGGTACCACTGTCACTAAAATTTCCATTATTTTGTGAAATAGTCGGAGAAGTCATTCAAATAATATCGATTAAGTTTTTTTTTTTTTTTAAATATAAACATAATAATTTCCAATACTCAAAATTATCTGTAACCTTAGTTATTTAAAACAATTATTATTACATGTGGTTAAGGACGCTATTTTAGTCTAAGTTAAAAGCATTATCATACATGTAATTCTAACTTAATTTGTCGTTTTAGGATTTGAATTCAGCATGGAGAGAAAGAACTTTTCCCTTAAAGGTAAATCCTATTGTGGACTTCTTCACTGTCATGTGGACAACGTCACAGAAGAAAACGTTTCGGCCCTCATCAAAATGGACATTTATTATCTAAATAACAGGACTCTACTTTCTACGATGTTATCTAAAGACTCGGAAATCCAATCTCACACAGGAAACACGGTTACCATCACTGGGTCAATGTCAGAGCATCATGGAGAGCTTCGCTTGTACTTTAATGAAAGAGTCGACTGTCTGGAAGCTAATTTTATATGCAGGATTAATTTTTTTAATGTACATGGTCAAAAGGATTTCTCAGAAAAGGCAACTGTGTCTACTTCTCGTAAAAAAGATGGAACAGATTTGTACATGAAATCACAAATTTCGTTTGAACAAACGATCTCCGACAATAGTGGTCTGTTTCTAAAGAATTTAATCTCACCAAATGATCTTCTGAGGGACAGAATGGCTTTCAGTTTCCAAACGGGAAATGCCGATCCTGTTACTGCAGACAAACATTCAGAAATGACGTTAAACAGTTTGATAGACACACAGACAAAACAAGAAACTGATATCAACCAAAAGTTGTCTGGTTTAGAATCAAGGCTGGTTTCTATGTTTAATATATCAATGACGGAGATGTTCATCAACATTAAAAACATGATTGAGAATGAGACAAACATGAACAGATCCGCCATTGAAATGCAATATATAGAGAACATTGTACAAGGAAGTGATGACGTCTTGTTTTTAAAACTAGATGCCAAACTGAATGAAATGATGAATAAAGTAGAAGTCTGTGTTTTAAGGAAAGAATTGACTCAAGACAACGATGGCCATGTCAACATGTCACAAATAGAACGCTCATTAGATTCCATTTCTCAAAAACTTGATGATTGGTGGACGAGTAAAAAGATGCAAGGAAAAATGACCGCTAATATTTCCGGCACACCAGCGCCTTTACAGTTACAAGAAAAACCGGTATGTGTTAGCTAAATAATTAATGGTTTGTGCAAACAATATTAATACATTATACACTGTCCTGTGGTTATATATATGTTAAACCTATTTTAAATTCAACTAGTAAATCCCCATATCTGATCTGAACTTATCTCTCTTGTCTTTTCCCTGGTCAGCTCAAATGTGAAAGAGGAATGAACAGTTCACTGAGTCCCAGAGTCGTGACGTCAATTTACAACACTACAAAAATTTTGTGTGATACACAAACTGACAGTGGGGGATGGATTATCATACAGGTAAGTTACATAGAGTATGCTACAGGTAGGTTACGGCCAGCTAGGTGCATGTGAACGGTTAGTGAGGACATGGGCGTAACGTTAGCCACCAAGACTGGCTGAAACCCGCCATGTTACACTACGTTCAAGTTTTTCGTGACTGCGGCTATTTCACTTATATTATATGAATGTTTTAATCATTTATATTGATGATAATATCAAATAGGTATTTGTGCATTTTCAATATTTAAATTAAAATTTCTATTTACTTCAAAGCGACGTGTCAAAGGATGGCTATTTCACTTATATTATATGAATGTTTTAATCATTTATATTGATGATAATATCAAATAGGTATTTGTGCATTTTCAATATTTAAATTAAAATTTCTATTTACTTCAAAGCGACGTGTCAAAGGAGACACAAGTTTCAATGTAGGCTGGGACTCGTACAAACAAGGATTTGGCTCTCTACAAGGAGATTTTTGGCTCGGCAATGACTTCATCTCCAACTTGACCCGAACGGTAATGGGATATGATGCTTTTTTACTTGATTAGTTTTTGTTGTTATTTTTAATTTGGACATTTCTCAACATTTTTTTATTGAGTACATTTTACATTGAACAAATCGTAGTGCCATTATGCACAGTCCAAAAATACATTTTCACAAAATTACAAGGAATTTTTTATTATTTGTTAAATTATCTGTAAAAAGAACGTATTTATTTTGTTCATGTTAAGACCGTTTTTCTAATAATTCATTTAAGTAACAATTAAATCAAATAGTCTAATCGTTAGTAATAAAATAATTTTTTGGGAACTTTTTTTTTTAATTTATATTATTTTTATATATATTTTTTTATTTTACAGGAAGATTACATGCTAAGAATCGACATGAAATGTGAAATGGGCGATCAACACGCCATCTACAGTTACTTTAAAGTTGAGGACGAGACCCAGCTGTACACTCTACGTCTTGGTGCGTACTCTGGAAGTGCCACTGATCACTTCAGCTACAACAAGGATCAGGCGTTTACCACATTGGACAGGGACAATGACAAGTGGGGAAACAATTGTGCAAAGGAAGGTGATAATAAAAATTCAGGCTGGTGGTACAAGGAATGTAGTTATATAAATCTAAACGGTGTGTGGGGCGGTTCGAAAGATTTTGTATATTGGACCTCAGGCAAAAGGTGTTCATTTGTTGAAATGAAAATTCGAAAGAAAGATGGAGCGACCTTTCATCAAGTTTTTGAATTTTAATTTCTTGGAATTTTAGTGTTTCTGTTTTTTTTTCATTATTACAACAACAAAAAAAATGTTTAAGTGTTTAAAAAGGAATCAAAACTTAAGTAATCATGATAACAATTATTTCGGATTTACATAAAATAAAGCTGGTTAACAATGTACAATAAAAATGTTAAAATTTAATGTTAAGTCACAGTTTAAAATAACAATGTTCAATAACAATGTTAAAAAGCATTGTAAAGTAACAAACTTAAATAACGATTTTCAATTACATTGTGAAGAAACAATGTTAAATTACAATGTTTAATAACAATGTCCAATACTAATATTCAATAGCTAAGCACTATAATAATTTCAATAACAATGTACACAAAGAAAATTAAAGTCTATGCAAATAACGAAAACAATAGCTCTATATAATAACAAAATAAAATAACAATGTACAAAATCAATGAACAAAAAGAATGTACGATAAAAATGTTCAAAAACAATGTTCAATAACAATATAAGATATGCATATTAAATAGGAATATTTATCTTGACTGTGAACTCCACAATTCTATAAAGGGAAATAACAGTTATGGTAAAAATTCCCTGGCCTATTGCAAAGGTTGTCATAGCAGAGACATCTTTGTTGGTACGCGGTCCAAGCATTGGCTAACATGACTAATGGTGGGAGACTGCTCTAACCTGGTAATTAGATTAAACCTGATACTAGATGCAAGGGAGCGTCTGACCTGAGTGCTGCATGTGTCACTTGTCAAACTTACACAGTTTGAGTCATGGTTTGACAAATTGTCAGTTTGTATGCAACTGCAAAGATCACATTATTTGTACAAATACAGGTCAAACATAAAATTAATCGATAAATAAAATCTAACTAGTCGGTCCTTATTTTATTTCGTTATTCTTTGAGAAAATTTTTTTTTATAAGATTTCATTTTTTAAATGAATACACTCATTGTAAAGGTTAATCGAAATAAATGGCTTTTAATTTGCAGTTTTTAAAGATGGTCTCTTAAAGTTTAACCATCAATTTTGTTATGATAGCAACGTTTCCATAAATATGTGTATATCATTCGTTATTAAAAAAAAATAAATAAATAAATATATATATATATATATATATATATATATATATATATTTTAAACTCCAGTCTTTTAAAATTGACTTCTAAATATCTATGTTTAGAAGGAATTTTCTCGTAGCCATATAGTTACCTTCTGTAATTACAGTTAACACTTTACCTCTTAGCTTTTAGAGATTAATGCTATTGATGTAGCTGTTAGATAATTTAAGGGAAAGAGAGACATATATGTAAAGACATCCATCAGAAGCGTTTTAGTCTCCCTTGCTTTGCTTCAAAACAATTGAAGAGTATTGATAGTTTTATTGAAATATCAAAATATTTGACTCAATAAATGATTAATTTTTTTGGTTTTTTTTATTTCCATATTGATATTAATGAAACAACTGTATGTTTTTCACAAGAGACCTAAACATAACTTGCATTCAACTTATTTATTCATCACCTTATGTTCTAATGTCTTGTTATCTCTTTCAATTTCTTTCAAAATATTTTGATTCATTATATTGCATTGTGTTGTTATAATGGTTTTGTTTCTTAAAGCACCAATTCTAGGGTCAGGAACATTCGTTGTCAGTCTTAGTTATGGGTGGTGGGAGTGTATCTAAGACAATTTTGGCTATTTGTTTGTTTCCATTACAATCAATTTTCAATTAGTGTATCTGAATATAACAATTAAAAGTATGTCAAAAAATATTTTTTACTGTTGCGATAAATAATTAAACGACTATAATTTCCCTAAAATGAGCCCCTTCAAATTTAAAATAATAAATACATGTAATTTATCTGCTTTGAGTTATAAGTGAGTTTATAGTTCTAGGATTAAAAAAAAATATATTCCATGTTTTATTCTTATCATTTCATTAATTGATTAAGCCATAGCATACGGTAAGAAGTGTGCATACAAAATTAAATAATTTGATCAGTGCAAAAGGTGGAAAAGCGTGCATCTTATACAAAGCTTAAAAAATGTATTGGAGTAAATAAAAACAGGTTATTGCTTTTTAGACTGTCGTCTTAATTTTACAACAAATATTCTTTAATTCAGAAACACATTTGAGCTTTTATAACTTGTAATTTTTGTAATAAAATATGGACATAATTTCTAAAATATGACATTAAACATTCTTTTGAAAGCCAGATTTGTTTTCTTTTTGTTTTAGACTGAAAATCAGTTGGATAGAAACTGCCAACGCGTTGACATAACCCTGAAACCAAGTTGATCCAGTTTGATACTTTTTATCTCATCCTGTTAACTCAGATTGTTTTAGTCTCTGTTGCTCCATTACAAAATAAACACCAACAGTTGCGTTGTTTCAGGAGGTCTCAAACTTGTTAGAGTCAGGGAAACCTTTAAAATATGATGAAAGCTATTTAAAGCATAGATTGCCAAATACATTATTAAAATAATTTAACAAAAATAAAAGAAATAGAAGTCCGGAAAATATATTGTGTTCGCCGCCTTTGTTTAAAACATACACAATAATGACTACTCCATTCACAAGAGTTCAACAAAAATTAACGTGAAATCTACATAACAAACTAAAACACTTAAATCATTAAATTCAATTTCCATGTGAAAATATTCAGTTGTGAGTGTAACTTGCAATGAAATTTAAGTTGTTTTTTTAATTGTATATCTCCATTTATTTGTGACATCGAACCAATTGTTTAATTTCCATTTTAGCTCACTTAGTCGGACGAGTCCATGGACTATTCAAAACTATTAACAAAATATATTAACAAAAATTCTGGTTAATTACATTTTTTTTAAAACTCTTTGTCCCTAAGTAAATGAGTTATTCTCTAGCTAGGTAAAGAATTAAACATTTAAATGGCAAATAGACGTATATCTGAAATCTTATCAAAATTAATCCATGATCTTCCAATAAAAAAAAATTGAATCCTCAGATGTAGGAAAAGCCCATATGTAGGGGAAAGCCCGAATATCGGTAATGCCCGGATGTAGAAAAAATAAAAGCATATAGAAAAACTCAACTTAAAACCTTACTACCTTGAGTTGATATTAATTTCGGCCAAAGCCATGGTGGTAAAATCAAACAGACACCTCTACATAGATGGCAAAATCAAAAAGACAGTTCTATATGGATGGCCAAATCAAACAGACACCTCTACTTGGATGGCCAAATCAAACAGACACCTCTACATGGATGGCCAAATCAAGAAGACACCTCTACTTGGATGGCCAAATCAAACAGACACCTTTACTTGGATGGCCAAATCAAACAGACATCTCTACATGGATGGCCACATTAAACAGATACCTCTACATGGATGGCTACATTAAACAGACTACATGGATGGCCGTTTAGCTCAAAGAAATATTCTGTCACGTCACTGATGTTTGACTGTATCTGAATTAAAGAATATGAATTACATAAATTGCTTTAAGCCCCTGTTTACATAAACAGAACCCTCCAGACCAAGAACATGTGCTTTATACTTCATTTGTTTTCTTTACAGATATTGACAACTTCCACAGTTGATGTAACAACAAGACAGATACGCCCCTTTATTATTTACTTGTTTGGTTAGTTTCCGATAAGTTTCCATGACATATTTAAAATGAACCTAGCATGACATGTATTTGTTCTTATGATCTACAGATGAATTCATTCTTTACTGTGTGTACGTAGCCATAATTGCAAATTAATTCCTAAGTCATTTTGATTTAACAAGCGTGGCCATTGCAATACACATTGTTATTTTTATTTGACATTCTATTGCTTGATCAACTGTCAGTCCATGGAGTTCCCGTCCCACATAGTATTAGGTTTTTTGAAAAGTCTATTGTTTGATCAACATTCAGCCAAAAATGTATATGATCCAAAACAATATGAATTTGTGTACATACAGATAGTCCTGCTACATTCCTACAAGAATTCTTACATACAGTCCTACCGACAGTCCTACAGATAGTCTTAAAAACATTCCTAGAGACAGTCCTAAAAATAGTCCTAAAGACAGTCCTTGACCATGCCCTTGGCTTTTTATCTATACTAAAACAGGCAAAGCCCTCACCCATTCACTAACTCACACACTCACTCACTAACTCACTCACTCCCTCTCTCACTCACTCTCTCACTCACTCACTCATTCACTCATTAATAATTCTCCAACTTCCACTGTAGATAGAAACATGAAAATTGGAAGCCTTTTTTCCTTACAGTGTACTTAAAATAGTTAAGCAGGTTTCATTTCGAAACTCTTTACTGTTAGGGGCCGGGTGTCCTAAATGTCGTTTTTTCTATAAAAGCTATATAAATAAAATGATCAAAATCTACTGCTACGTGAATAGATGGATCTTGATCAAAATTAATATACATACATTTGATCATTTATGTTCAAAAACCGAAGGGTACTTAAAACATAATATATTGGGGGCCAAATTTTGTCCTTATATAATCTTTATATGAATACAATAATAGAAGAACCTTTACTAAACTTAGTACACGTACTCTTAAATGTCCATATTCAAATACCGAAGGGTAGAGATCAGATAATATTCATACCACTTGGGCCTGACGTCCCATTTCATTTTTTCTTATATATGCTATATTCTCCAACTTCCCCTGTACATAAAAACATATCATTTTTTCTTCTATAAGCTATATTCTCCAACTTCCCCTGTATATAGAAGAATATCATTTTTTATTATATAAGCTATATTCTCCAACTTCCCCTGTATATAGAAGAATATCATTTTTTTTCTTATATAAGCTATATTCTCCAACTTCCCCTGTAGATAGAAGCACATCATTTTTTCTTATATAAGCTATATTCTCCAACTTCCCCTGTAGATAGAAGCACATCATTTTTTCTGATATAAGCTATATTCTCCAACTTCCCCTGTAGATAGAAGCATATCATTTGGCTGGCTTAGTCATAGAAGCATATCATTTGGCTGGCTTAGTCCTTACAGCTCACTTACAAATGTTAAGCTGGTTTTATTTCAAAACTCTACTTACAAATGATTACAACCGGCCATTAGGCTTAATACTCCTACATGAAGAGATGTATTTGTTTTGATACAAGTTACAGTAACATTCTGTTGGTAGTAAATGATGTTGGAACTATTGTCATGTACGATATTATTTTCTTATGTTTTTACTATTGCCATGTACCATCACCGTACAAATACTATGTTATTATCTATAAGATAAGGATTCAACACCTTGACTTTAAATTTGAAATATGACGACTCAACTTCCTTAGTTAAATCTGAAACGGAAGAGGGGGAATATTTCAAGGTGTTAGAATCCCTGAGCGTCTGTTTTGTGCCAGACGTTCTAACTATAAGCGTATGGATACCAACGGGGGTATGCTGTGCAGGTGGTTAGTTAGTCAGTAGAGGAGGGAGCAGGGAGAGCGAGTGGGGTAGGACGCCTACTGGATCAGGGTTAGTGTTATTGTTTGTTCGTATAAATAGAAGTAGTAACAAAGAGTTGTGTTGAGCAGAAGTAGTAATAAAGAGTTGTGTTGTGCAGAAGTAGTAACAAAGAGTTGTGTTGAGCAGAAGTAGTAATAAAGAGTTGTGTTGTGCTCCAAGCTGCATGTGTGGTTAGTAGGCTAAACGTGTTAGCAAAACCCACAGTACTTATGGGAGGATACTTGTAGTAGATTATATAATAATCTCATTATTAATAATGGCAAAGAGCTCTTGTGTCCAGTGTTGATGTACTATTGTGTACTGGTGTATAGAGACAGTGTGGTTTAAGTATCAAATACCATTGACAACGGAGTCACACGAACTTGTTCGTTACAGAAAGAAACAATCAATGAAAGAATCAATCAATAAAAGAAATAATCAATGAAGGACACAATCAATCAAGGAAACAACCAATTAAATCAAGAATCAATGAAAGAAACAACTCATTTAAAAAACAACCAATAAAAGAAACAAACAATTAAATAAACACTCTACCAATCCAAGCTTTGTACAACTCTTGTTTCATGTCTTCATTAATACACCACACAGTAATATTAGAAAGTAATGACGTGTGCAATTCCTAATAAATGCTTTTCATCTTTAAAATCTAAACCACTTTATAGGGTTAAAAAAATATCATAAATCAATGAAACACAAATACATATACGGTGAACAGAATCCGAGAACACATAGTCCACTAAATCAGACTATAGTAGCAGGGCCGGCCTTTAGGGTGTGCGACCTTTGTCTTCGCACATGGTGACTTGGCCATAGTTGCGCCTGGGGCGCAAAGTAAATATTAACATTTACTTAGTTTGTTATAGTGAAGTGTGATTATCGGGTCAAGGTTCGAGAAACGGTATTCTAACTTTTCGTACAATCGCGTTTAATGCAAAGTGTTTTCATACAATGAAAGCTGCATTCTTAATTTGGATACAGGGACAGGGAAGAGTTCGCCGAACAAATGCTTCACACAAGGCGAAAGTATTAACAGACAATAAACAAACACATAGGTAAAAAACTCATTACCCAATAACTATTTTTTTTTTCTTTACTGAGTAAACATATTATAAGGGGTGCAAAAGTTAAGCTTGTTCAGGGTGCCAGCAACCGTCGGGCTGGCCCTGAGTATATGGATTATTCAAAAGACAACATCATTATACATAAAATACTTTTAATTAAATTTGAAAATGTACCCTTTGTCTAAAAGTCAATGAGTTCATCTCTAGACTGGCATACAATTAAAATTGAAATGACAAATAAACTTACACAAGAAATCATATCAACATTAATCACACAATTACAGTGTGTAAAATGTGGAAACAAAATTGGATGCATGAAAAGCCTAAATGTAGTAAAAATGAAAGGATGTTGGGGCACTTGTCTCTAAGAACTGCTACCTTGAGGTCACATTAATTAAGGCCCAAGTAAGGGAGGCTATTCAACAAATACCTCTCGTGGACTGACGTTTAGCTGAAAGAAATATCATGTGACGTCACTGATGTTTAATTATATCTGAATTTAAATATATACATGTTAAACAATTTGTATGGAGCTTTTAATCACATACAGAGAACCATTGAGACTATACTGACGTTTAGCTGAAAGAAATATCATGTGACGTCACTGATGTTTAATTATATCTGAATTTAAATATATACATGTTAAACAATTTGTATGGAGCTTTTAATCACATACAGAGAACCATTGAGACTAAGAACATGTCGTTTGTAAAAAGTTTAAAAAAAAATAGAACTAGACTATTTTCAAAGTGTCATGTAACCACGTGACAGTTACGCCCCCCTTGCTATCTACTTGTGTTAGTTGAACTCATTTCAGCTTGGTTTCAATGGCACACTAAAATGAACCTAACATGACGTGTGTTTGTTCTTATTATCAAACAATGAGATCCACTTGACCATGTGGACGCAGTCATCATTTACTTTGATTCCTTAGACATTTTGATTGAACAAGACAATTCTTTTATTTGTACACAAAATGTAAAACGTTTCAATTTAAATTATTTATTTTATACGTTTTATATATTACAATGATCTTTTTGTCCGTCCACATAATTGTAGGTCCAGTTATAACTTGAACATATTTGTCCGTCCAGTTATAATTTGAACATATTTGTCCGTCCAGTTATAATATGAACATATTTGTCAGTCCACTTATAATTTGAACATATTTGTCCGTCCAGTTATAATTTGAACATATTTGTATTTCCAGTTATAATTTGAACATATATGTCAGTCCACTTATAATTTGAACATATATGTCAGTCCACTTATAATTTGAACATATTTGTCAGTCCACTTATAATTTGAACATATATGTCAGTCCACTTATAATTTGAACATATATGTCAGTCCACTTATAATTTGAACATATTTGTCAGTCCACTTATAATTTGAACATATGTGTCCGTACAGTTATAATTTGAACATATTTGTCCGTCCAGTTATAATTTGAACATATTTGTCAGTACACTTATAAATTGAACATATTTGTCAGTCCAGTTATAATTTGAACATATTTGTATTTCCAGTTTTAATTTGAACATATATGTCAGTCCACTTATAATGTGAACATATTTGTCAGTCCACTTATAATTTGAACACATTTGTCCGTCCACTTATAATTTGAACATATCTGTCCGTCCAGTTATAATTTGAACATATTTGTCCGTCCAGTTATAATTTGAACATATTTGTCCGTCCAGTTATAATTTGAACATATGTGTCCGTCAAGTTATAATTTGAACATAATTATCTTTGACTAACATTTTTTTAAGAGTGTTAAATAAAAAAATAAAACAATCCAAATTAAATATTTTTGTTTTTGGTTTTATGTTGTTTTTTTTAACGTTAATTTACATTTAAACATATTTCAGTTGCTGTATTTAAAGTGATTATGTAGGATTAAATGATTATAGTGATCTTGGACGCGTATTATAAATAAAATAAAATGTATTTGTCTTTATTATACATTCGAAAGTTTATAATTTCTATTTGTCTTCCACTATATAACCTAAAAAAGAAAAAAAAAACTATATACTAACAATGTCTTACTTTCTGCAGACCCATGAAACCAAATATCTCCAGCTAATATATTTATCTGATTGTGTCCATTGTTCGTATTTAGGTCGTCACGTGACCTAACAAAACAATGAACAAAACCTACTTTAAACAACCCCTGTCTGTACACTGANTATATACTAACAATGCCTTACTTTCTGCAGACCCATGAAACCAAATATCTCCAGCTAATATATTTATCTGATTGTGTCCATTGTTCGTATTTAGGTCGTCACGTGACCTAACAAAACAATGAACAAAACCTACTTTAAACAACCCCTGTCTGTACACTGAAATGCTGTAGTTGCACATTTGTTACTTCGTGATGTTTACTCGTACCTCGTTATCTAAATGTTTTATAACGTTACCCCATATCTAGAATGTGTCCTTGGCATCTTGAAAGAATGGAGCAAAAAATGACGTCAATTGTTCATATTATTAACCAATGAGAACCGAGGACACTGGATGTATTATGTACTCTCAAGTCCATATTGTTTCATTAGACAGTTTATGACATTGAAGAAGTGTTCTTTTAAATCAGAGAACAATTCAAGTCTTGCATGAACGAACTTCATGAAGTTACAATTTTGAGATGAACATTTATAGAAAAAAAATGAATTTTAATTTATGGTGTATGCCACTAATCCTTTTAATGGTGACAATGCATTCTCAAGGTAAGTCAAATGTATGGCATGTCATAACATTTTGATTCTTTCAATTAAAATATAGTTTTTGAATGTTTTAGTATATCAGGAAACGTTGATTTATTCCAATATATATATAAATAAATTATATATGAGGTAAAGTAATATGGATTATCTTTCATGATAAGGTAAATGGAATATTAATATTTTTTTTTTAGATATCGAATCCGTAGTCCATTTAAGTTTATGTATACAATTAGTGCTGGGTGGCCGAGCGGTCTAAACTGTCTCAAACCGGTGGTCCGGAGTTCATACCCCAACAAAGCCACATCCCAAGCACCCCGGGTGGATGGGACTCGCTAGCCTTGGACGGCAACTCATCTAAGAGAAGGCAAACTCTGAATTAAAACCAGATCCAGAATGATCAACAAATTGATCGTGGGCCCCTCAAATAAGCAAATATAAAAATATAGCAAATATTACATTAAGATAATGTTCAATCAAAGTATAAAAGCATGTGTAAACTTATACTACCTCAAAAAATAATTTAATTTATCTACCGATTTAATTAAAAAAAAAAAAAAAGTTTTAAAATAAAGGGTTACATTTAATTTTTACGACCGTAAAAACATATATTTTTGACTGAATCTTTCGCATAACTTCTTGTTATCCTTAAAGCTGACAGCTTTAAAAAAGAAAAACAAATTGAATTATTAATAAAATAATCAATTAGATGAAATAAGATTATTTTTGGATTTAAACAAATGGAAATCTTTTTTTTTTTTTAAATTGCCTTGTACATTATCAGCATATAAATAGAACAATTTAAACTCAATACATCTACATAAAATTATTCACTAGTAAAACAAAAAAGACATTCTGTGTTCTCTTAGCCGTACCAGGGACTTATTAGCTCTCATTTAAATTTCTGAAATCTGGTGGCACGCAAGTAGATTCGTACTGACTGGGGAACAAATTTATTTCTACATCTTTCGGTCTTCGCCCTGATGGAAAGAATGCGTCCTTAACCGGCGGATCCTATGTATCTGTGATGAAGAGGATGGGATGTATCATGCAAAATGTGTTTTGTTTTACAGCAAAGTCTTTATTCCAATAGTTTCCCAAGTCAAGGATGTTTGAAAGAATGCGTCCTTAACCGGCGGATCCTATGTATCTGTGATGAAGAGGATGGGATGTATCATGCAAAATGTGTTTTGTTTTACAGCAAAGTCTTTATTCCAATAGTTTCCCAAGTCAAGGATGTTTAGTTTGTGTTATTATTTTATGTTCATAGCTTTCTTGCTTAGTATGGTTATATGGTGTTTAATATCAGACGATGAATACACACAACAGCAGATAATACTGATATTGAGTAGGCTTCCCATTGTTGCAATGTATAATAAGTTAACGACTGGTTTTTAACGGCAAACCTGAATTGTTTTTTAAAGTAGGAAAGTCTTTAATTGAATTTATTTATTCAGCATTTTGCAGTTGTCAGGCACAGTAAGCTTATTAAATTATCTGTTACACCTAAGTACATTTATGTTTCTAATTATCTACTCGTTTTTTATGTTTTGATCTGTAGTCTGGTTTTTCCCCTCCTGAAGTCAATAATCATTTCCTTTGTTTTGAGACATTCAGCTGAAGAAAAGTATCCTTGCACTCATTGATAAAGCTTGTAACTAAGATGGCGATGTAGGACTTCTCCTCAGATATTGAGCTTACTGTGAGGGTATCAGGAAGTTTTATGATTGGAACGGTGTCACTTTTGCTCTGAACATCATTCGTGTAAAATGTATACAGTACAGGGGTAACATGCAAACTTATGGCATCCCGTTGCTTAGTTCTTTGGTTAGAAATAATTGGTCATTTAATGTGACATATTTCGGGCGATTTGTAAAAAAGTTCAATATACAAGCTTGAATATTTAAATGTACACCTAACGAGGACATGTTCTTTATTAAAAGGTGTAGTTGGCTACTGTTAAATGCTGATAAGAAGTCTAAGTAAAGAACTCTGACATCATTTTTGGGTGTCTAGGTGATGGTAAAGTCTCTCCAACAATAGTTAGATAGCATCATCCGTGTTCCTGTTAGGTTTATAAGCATATTTGTGTCTGTAAAATTTTTGCTGAACTTAGTTAAAAATTGGTCACAAATTAATTTTCTCAAAAAATTTCATTACCATAGATGTAAGTGTGACAGAACGAAATTCGTTGCAGCAAGTTAACGTATTTTTCATTTGCAAATCATATGATTTTTTAAGATTTCCGAATTTTTTGTTATATGTGAATTACATAAGATTGATTAAATATGTAACAACATATGAATGGGAAGTGCTCTGAGCATAGTTTAATGAGGCGATCACATAATTTGTCTTACTTTTGCTCTGAACATCATTCGTGTAAAATGTATACAGTACAGGGGTAACATGCAAACTTATGGCATCCCGTTGCTTAGTTCTTTGGTTAGAAATAATTGGTCATTTAATGTGACATATTTCGGGCAATTTGTAAAAAAGTTCAATATACAAGCTTGAATATTTAAATGTACACCTAACGAGGGCATGTTCTTTATTAAAAGGTGTAGTTGGCTACTGTTAAATGCTGATAAGAAGTCTAAGTAAAGAACTCTGACATCATGTTTGGCTGTCTAGGTGATGGTAAAGTCTCTCCAACAATAGTTAGATAGCATCATCAGTTCTCCTGTTAGGTTTATAAGCATATTTGTGTCTGTCAAATTTTTGCTGCACTTAGTTAAAAATTGGTCACAGATTAACTTTCTCAAAACATTTCATTACCATAGATGTAAGTGTGACAGAACGAAATTCGTTGCAGCAAGTTAACGTATTTTTCATTTGCAAATCGTATGATTTTTTAAGATTTCCGAATTTTTTGTTATATGTGAATTACATAAGATTGATTAAATATGTAACAACATATGAATGGGAAGTGCTCTGAGCATAGTTTAATGAGGCGATCACATAATTTGTCTCATCCCTATGACCTGGCTGAGTACATTTGTTTAAATAACGACATTACTCCATGTTCGGTTAACAAGAGAGCTTCATCACGTGTTGTCTTGCCATATTTAAATGAATTCATCATTTCTTTGTGTACACTTCCAACAGCCAGACT
>CAXITT010000746.1:89611-131119 GCA_964033795.1 Lymnaea stagnalis | reverse complement strand
GTATTGCAATCACTTACAAGTACATTGTGTATGTAAGTCGCTTAAAAGTACATTTGATACGTTAGTCCCTTACAAGTACATTGCTTATGTTAGTCCTTTAAGAGTACATTTTATATGTTAGTCCCTAACAAGTACATTTTCTATGTTAGTCCCTTACAAGTACATTGTTTATGTTAATCACTACCAAGTGCTTTGTCTGTGTTAGTCCCTTACAGGTACATTGTTTATGTTAGTCCCTTACAAGTACATTGTCTATGTTAATCACTAATAAATGCATTGTCTATGTTATTCCATTACAGGTACATTTGTTATGTTAGTCCCTTACAAGTACATTGTTTTTATTAGTCACTTACAAGTAATTGTCTGTGTTTGTCCATTACAAGTACATGAATTATGTTAGTCCCTTACAAGTAAACTGCCTATGCTAGACCACTACAAATACATTGCGTATATAAGTACCGTACAAGTACATTGTTTATTTTAGTTACTTACAAGTAAATTGCCTATGTTAGTCCCGTACAAGTACATTGTTTATGTTAGTCCCGTACAAGTACATTGTCTATGTTAATCCTTAATAAGTCCATTTTCTTTTTTATTCCAAAGAAGCACATTGTCTATGTTATTCCAAAGAAGCACATTGTCTATGTTAGTCCCTTACAAAAACATTTTCTATGTAAGTCCCTAACAAGTACATTGTCTATGATAGTCCCTTACAACTAAATTGTCTATGTTAATCACTAACAAGTGCATTGTCTATGCTAGTCCCTTACAGTTACATTGTCTATGTTAGTCCATTACAAGCAGATTTTCTATGTTAGTCTCTTACAAGTCCATTTTAAATTTTAGTCCCTTACAAATACATTGTCTATGTTAGTCCCTTACAAGTACATATTCTATGCTAGTTCCTTACAAGTACATTTTACATGTTAGTTCCTAAAAAGTACATTGTCTATGTTAGTCCCTCACAAGCACATTGTCTATGTTAGTCACGTACATTTTCTATGTTAGACCCTTACTTGAAAATTTTCTATGTTAGTCCCTTACATGAACATCTTTTATGTTAGTTTCTTACATGTACATTGTCTAGTCTACGTTAGTCCTTAATATGTACAGTTTCTATATAAGTCCATTATAAGTGCATTTTCTATGTTAGTCACTTACAATATATTGTATATATTAGTCCCTTTCATGTATAAGTTTTATGCGTAACGTGAATATAACTCACTTCGTTTTTAAATCGTGTTTCTGTTCTTAAATCCATTACAATAAGAACAAATCATATAGATGTTTTAGAGCTGTTAGTAAAGGCTAAAGTCAATATAGAAAACGATTGAATGTCGATTGTGTGGACAAGTCAGGAACGTACAGAAAAAAGTGTAGGAATCCATGTTAATCTAAAAGAAATGCATGACACCTTTTTTATTATCTATTTAGTAAGGGTAAATAAAATATTTAATTTTTTCAAACATTGTAACAACATTTTAATCTTCAGATCTATTGGTTTTCTAATAGACGTAATACGTATATATATATATCATTCCGTCTTTGCAAGAATTAGGAATAGCCCTTGACCTTATATCAAATTGCTTAATAGGCTGATTTAAATATATCGAAATTGGGTAATGACGAGATAGATTGCATTCAGGTTAGCACAATATGAAATAAGTCAAACAAAGTAAGGTTAAACCTGAAAAAAAGAACGAAACAAATAACAGACGTGTCGGCAGGAAGCATTTCTCAGCGAACAAAACAACAGAAAAAGAGAATACATTTAAAATTTAAAAAAAAACAAAATAGCGCTTAGTCTAGAATTAGTATCCGAGAGGGCAGCAAATGAATTCGTTTGTTTTATTGTTGCGTTACTTTTGCAGGGTTAACCCTACTTTGTTTTACTCATTTAATGTATGGGACTTGGCTACATTTTTCTCAAGATAAACTACCTCCCGGTTAAATTTGGTCTTCCATAATGCTCTTTCTTTTTTGCAAAAATTTCGTTTTCGCAAATCTTTTGCCTTGTTTACTCCTTCATATACTACTTTCACCAGATGGAACGGGGCTCAGCAATGATATCACATTCATTGATTTCTTTTTTGGCTTACCACTGGGCCCCCTTTCATAACGTTCTTAAATTGTAGCCGCTGCCGTCCATTAAGTTTTTTACCTGCTGCCCACTCTTCTTACAGCATATCCTTTGGAATAAGGCCTTATGCTCATGTCACACAATCAAATTACTTTCAAATTAGCTTCAAATTTGGGTCGCATTTTATGTATGCATGCATCATTTTATGTGGGATATTTTTAGACGAAAATGAGTATTCGACGAACAACAAATATGAAAGTTATGACAAGGCTTCATATGACAATCGCCTCAAATGTATAACAAAACTTAGACGCAATTTTGATTTTGTGAAATGGACATTACGCCATCCTCCTTACGTGGCTTAATCTTGAAGGCGCCATTTGCTAAGAAAGGAGAAAATGTTACATATATTTTACCATTATATATATATTTATATACACACACATATCTTAAATGTTTATCATCCTTTAAATGATTAATAGAATATTATTTTTAAAATGCATCATGTTTTAAATAGACATGTTGTAGATCTAAAAAAATGCCTTATTTATTTTCACATATTATGTTATAGTCACAAATGTATTAAAGGTTTAGTGAAAAATTAAGTTTACTAGATGTAATTATATTGCGCTATGTAAATTTAAGGATATCAAATGTTTCATCTCAGTAGTTAAATAAAGAACTCAATTTAAAATTATTTTCATTAGAAGTATAATACTTGGTGGTAACAAAAAGTGTTTCTTTTTTTTCATAAATATAACTAATAAAGATTAAGAACTTCTAAATTAAAACCTACTACAGCGTATAAATGTATACATAAAAATAAATCTTAGAGAGGAAATATTATTTATTTTTTTGTAAATAATTATATTTCACCTAAACAGGTTTTGAATTCACCATGGACAGAAGAGAATATTTGGTTAAAAATCAAACCTATTGTGGTCTTCTTCAATGTCAAGTTGACACAGTCAGTGACACAAATATGGCGAGTCTTATCAAAATGGATATTTATTATTTATATAATGAACAACTACTAGTCAGTATGTTAGCTGTAAACTCACACATCGATGCTCACACAGGGAATAACACAATAGTCATTGTGTCAATGTCAAAGAATCATGGCGAATGTCATGTGTATTTCTCTGATGTATCCAACTGTTCTGAAACGTCCTTTATGTGCAAGATTCAATTTAAAAACTCGTCACATGGAAAAGAATTCGCTAAAAAAATCATATTACCAATTAGTTCTGATAAATATGAAGCCGATATTTACGTCAAATCTCAAATTTCTATTGAACAAAAATTCTTTAACAAAGCTAGTATATTAATAAATAAACTAAAACCCAAGAACAGATTATTCAATGAAAGAACAGGATTTTCCTTGACTTTCGGACATCCTCCACTAATCAATTCAGATGAGGTTTCAGAGCAGCCAATTAAAACCGAAACTATTCCATTGCAAAATGCGTCTAGTAATTTTGAACAAGATCTTACTGATTTTGAAGTGAAGATTCGTAAACAACTTGACATTTTTATGACTCAAATGTCCACTAAAATGGAAGATATGAAAATCGTCTCTAAAGAAATCTACTTAAAACTGAATGAATTAAAAGAACAAGAGGTAATAAGAAAATCTGACAAATCAATTTCTGCTCTGATCCAAAGCCATATTGATCCAAAGTTATCAACTTTAGAGAGACGAATAGATGATATAGTTGGTCAAGTTAACGTCTCACTCAATTTGCAAGAGTTGAGAACCAATGCAAGTGGTTTATGGATTATTCAAAAACTTGATATCTTATCGTATGACAACAGACTGATGGGACTAAATGTTTCAAATTTAGGAATTAAAGTAACAGAAATAATGAATTATAAAAGACATATGAACGAAACAATTAAAGAAATACTAAAGAATGACAGACAAATAAAAGACATCATGAAAGAAATACTAAAAAATGACATACAAATCAACAATACCATGAAAGAAATCCAATTTGAAGTAAAGCCTATCAATAAAATATTGAAAGAAGGAGAAATGATTGGAGCAATACAAAATAACATATATTATATATTATGTACTCCCAAGTTCATGTTGTTTTGTTAGCCAGTTTATGCGAATGTAAAAGTGTTCTTTTAAACAGCGAATAAACAAAGTCCTGCATGAACGAACTTGATGAATTTACAATTTTGAGATGAACATTTATGGAAAAAAAGATGAATTTTAATTTATGGTGTATTCCATTAATCCTATTAATGGTATCGATGCCTTGTCAAGGTAAGTCAAATTTATAGCATGTCATAATATGTTCTTTCAATTAAATTATATTTTTTTAATGCTTTAACATATCAGGAAACGTTGATATATTCCAATATATATATATATATATATATATATATATATATATATATATATATATATATATATATATATATATATAAAATATATAAATATATAGAATGTCATAATATGTTCTTTTTATTAAATTATATTTTTTTTATGCTTTAACATATAAAAAAACGTTTATATATATAAATATATATATATATATATATATATATATATATATATATATATATATATATATATACATATAAATGATATACGAGGTTAAGTATTATGGTTTATCTTTCATGATAAGGTAAATGGAATACTAACAAATTTTTTTAGATATCGTATCTATAATACATTTTAGTTTATGTATACAATAATTACAATAAGATAATGTTCAATCAAATTATAAAAAAATATGTGTAAACTTATACTACTTAAAAAAATGATTTAATTTAACTACCGATTCAAAGCAAAATAGTAAGGAAGTTTTAAAATAATGGGTTGCATTTAACTTTCCGATAGGAAAAAAATGTATTTTTGAATTACATTGCGCATATTTTCTTGTTATCCTTAAAGCTGATAGCCCTAAAAAATAAAAATAAAAATATAAAAAATAAAAATTAAAAATGTAAAAAATGAAAATGAATTATTTATAAAAAAATAACTACTAAGATAAAATAAGATTCTATGGATTCAAACAAATGGAAATATTTTTTTTTTTATATTGCATTGTAAACTTTCAGCATATGAATAGAACAATTTGAATTCAAGACTTCTACATTAAATTATTCATGAGTAAAACAAAAAAGCCATTCTGTGTTCTATTAGCCATACAAGGGACTTATTAGCTCTCCTTTAAATTTCTGACTTCTGGCGGCACGCTAGCAGATTCGTACAGACTGGGGAACAAATGTATTTTTATATCTCTCGGTCATCGCCCTTAGAAAAAGATCGTCCCTGACGGGCTTATCCTAAATATCTGACATGAAAAGGATGGGATGTATCATGCAAAATGTTCGGTTTTTTTTATAGCATCGTCTTTATTCCAATAGTTCCCCAAGTCAATGATGTTTATTTTGTGTTATGTTATTAGCTTTCTTGCATAGCCGTATTAGTTGGTATTTAATATCAGACGATGAATTCCCACAACAGCTGGTAATATTGAAATTGAGTAGCTTTCCAAATGTTAATGTATAATAAGTTAACGACTTGTTTTTACGACGAAATCATGCAGTTTTTTTTAAGGTAGGAAAGTCTTTGCTGGAAATATTTATACAGCATTTTGCCGTGCTCAGGCAAAGTTAGCTTTTAAATTAAAAGTAAAACCTAAGTCTTTATATGCCTCTACTTTATCTACACATGTTTTATATGTTTAGATCTGTAATCTGATTTTCCCCCTGATGAAGTCAATACCCATTTACTTTGTTGTTGAGACATTCAGCTGAAGAAAAGTATCATTGCACTAATTGATAAAGCTTGTAACTAAGTTGTGATGTAGGACTTCTCCTCAGATATTGAGCTTACTGTGAGGGTATCAGGAAGTTTTATGATTGGTATGCTGTCACTTTAGCTCGGAACATCATTGGTGTAAAATGTATACAGTACAGGGGTAACACACAAACTTATGGCACCCTGGTGCTTATTTCTTTGGTTACAGATAATTGGTAATTTATTGTGACACATGGTGGGTGATTTGTTAAATATTAAGGATCCAAGCCTGAATATTTAAAAGCATACCTAACGAGGAAATGTTCTTTATCATAAGGTGTAGTTGGCTACTGTTAAATGCTGATGAGAAGTCTATGTGAGCACTCTGGTATATTTTTAGGGCTGTCTAGGTGATTTTAATGTCTCTCCGACAATAGTACGATAGCATCGTCCGTGCTCCTGCCAGGTTTATAAGCAAATTTGTGTGTGTAAAATGTTTGCTGCACTTCCTAAAAATTGGTCTTAGAATAAATTGTAAAAAATTTCATTACCATAGATGTAAGCGTTACAGGACGTAATTCGTTGAAGCAAGTTAACTTATTTTTCCTTGCAATTCGTTTGATTTCTGAAGTTTTCTGACTTTTTTTTATAATGTGGATTACATAAGATTTATAATTTATGTAACAAAAAATGAAGGAGAAGTGCTCTGAGCAGAGATTAATGAGCCAAACATTAAATTTGTCTGGTCATTATGACCTACCTGAGTCCCATTGTTTAAATAACGACATCAGTTCTGTGAACAAGAGAGCATCGACCTGTTTAGTCGCATCTTTAAATGACTTCATCATTTCATTGTGTAAACTTCCAACATCCATACTCTCAAAAGTACAATAGATGTTATTTAAGTAGTTAAGAAAATGTTTAGCGTCCTCAAGACAAAAGCATTCACGCTTGGGATTATATCCTGTTATTTGTTTTAGATGAGCAACAAGACTATGTTTTTAGTAAGGATACTTTTTTTTTAAAGTAATTTTGTTTGTATTGTGTTTTACCCTGATGTATTTTTCCGTTCAATATTTTTTTAGCTTTAATAAATTGCTGATCGTTAATCTATAACACGGTTTTCTTGTATAGTATGGCCTCCTTTATTTCTCTGCTCATCCAGGGTTTGTTGTTGTTGAATACTCGAACTGTTAGAACGTCAATGCCCTGCCAACTGTTTAAAAAGGTGTCCAAGTCTGTACTTTCGAAGCGGACATGAAGTTTTTCTGTCGCCTCATCTGACCATAGCTCAATCGTTTTTGTTTGCCCGCTTTCAAGTCCAATGAAGTTTATTCATATCGAGGCCGTGTATTTTTAGGCTGGAATATAAACACAAGACAATTAAAAGGAAGCTTGGGCCAAAAGCCTTCTCAGCACACAAACGAAACAAACAACAATAATGAACAAATAAACTAAACATATCATTGCACATAAATACGTGTGTATTGGAAATCTTTTCGCAAAATATTTCTTTAAAAACGGAACGTTCTGTGTTAAAATTGGAAGTTTTGTGGTGAAATGGTGATGCTGGGGGTAACTTGTAATTTGTATTGCTGTCGAGCTTTCACTAAATTGTAGAAATGTACACTAGTAATCAAGTTACATGTTTATCCGATTAAATCCCTAATTTTACATTTACCAAATCACTGGGTCTGATGAAAGTTTTTTATTTTTTTGTTTTTAATGAATAAATTAATGCAATTGAATTGGAAGATTTTTATTAAGAAGCCTTTTAGTTTAAAATATAAAAAAACGAAACATTTCTAATTTAAAAAAATCTTGTATACATTACGCTTCTGGTAAGACTCGTGGACTGCTTCCTTAATTTACTGCATCCATGTATGGCTCCTTCCTAATCAGTTAATTTGGGTTTGAGAGAATTCTATATGTTTGAAAGTAAGTATAGCTCAATAATGAGTTCAATAGCGGGCAAAATATAATTC
This sequence comes from Lymnaea stagnalis, assembly GCA_964033795.1. Taxonomy (NCBI): domain Eukaryota; kingdom Metazoa; phylum Mollusca; class Gastropoda; family Lymnaeidae; genus Lymnaea; species Lymnaea stagnalis. The sequence continues at coordinate 123,294 of CAXITT010000746.1, read as the reverse complement.
CCGATTACTATGCTATATAAAAATAAATGTGTATGTCGCAACAGCGTTTTGCACGTAATAAAATCGGAAAATAAAATTGTCTAAATTTAATTAGGTGTCCAAAATTATGTGCTTAAAATTGGTTGAGACTTAAGGATATGTATTAGACATCAGAGTATATAATTTAGTTCATGGGTGTGAAAGAATAATTGTGCAATGAAATATCACATGTGATGGGTGAGGAAAAATTCGGAAACTTTATTGTGCATTACTTGAATTCATGTTCTGTCAAGTAAGCTTAATGGGTTTGAAGTTCACACATTGCTTTCGCCAGAGTTTGGCGGGCTATAACTAAATGTGTGGCTGGTTCCTAATTAGCGAAATTGGTGCTTATCTTATTTTCTTTGCATTTCCTATTTTACTTATATAATGTGTCGTATATTTTTTTATACAAAATGATGTCCTTAACATGTGTTAGCAATGGATTTCGTTATTTAATAGAGAGCCGCATGATACAAGAACAATTGGTTTGTAAAATTATTAAGGCAATGAATGATGAAATGAACGATAGATTTTCTGTCTGTTTCTAACAATGAGTTATATCTTGACAAAAATGGTTGATGAAGGCAGTTTCTAACAATGGGTTATATCTTGACAAAAATGGTTGATGAAGGCAGTTTCTAACAATGGGTTATATCTTGACAAAAATGGTTGATGGAGGCAGTTTCTAACAATGGGTTATATCTTGACAAAAATGGTTGATGAAGGCAGTTTCTAACAATGGGTTATATCTTGACAAAAATGGTTGATGGAGGCAGTTTCTAACAATGGGTTATATCTTGACAAAAATGGTTGATGAAGGCAGTTTCTAACAATGGGTTATATCTTGACAAAAATGGTTGATGGAGGCAGTTTCTAACAATGGGTTATATCTTGACAAAAATGGTTGATGAAGGCAGTTTCTAACAATGGGTTATATCTTGACAAAAATGGTTGATGGAGGCAGTTTCTAACAATGGGTTATATCTTGACAAAAATGGTTGATGGAGGCAGTTTCTAACAATGGGTTATATCTTGACAAAAATGGTTGATGGAGGCAGTTTCTAACAATGGGTTATATCTTGACAAAAATGGTTGATGGAGGCAGTTTCTAACAATGGGTTATATCTTGACAAAAATGGTTGATGGAGGCAGTTTCTAACAATGGGTTATATCTTGACAAAAATGGTTGATGAAGGCAGTTTCTAACAATGGGTTATATCTTGACAAAAATGGTTGATGGAGGCAGTTTCTAACAATGGGTTATATCTTGACAAAAATGGTTGATGAAGGCAGTTTCTAACAATGGGTTATATCTTGACAAAAATGGTTGATGGAGGCAGTTTCTAACAATGGGTTATATCTTGACAAAAATGGTTGATGGAGGCAGTTTCTAACAATGGGTTATATCTTGACAAAAATGGTTGATGAAGGCAGTTTCTAACAATGGGTTATATCTTGACAAAAATGGTTGATAGAGGCAGTTTCTAACAATGGGTTATATCTTGACAAAAATGGTTGATGAAGGCAGTTTCTAACAATGGGTTATATCTTGACAAAAATGGTTGATGGAGGCAGTTTCTAACAATGGGTTATATCTTGACAAAAATGGTTGATGAAGGCAGTGCAGTCACACTACGACATAAGGCAGGAGATTTTGTTGCGTCACATTAGGACAGGTTTGGACACGCTCTACCTGTACTTATTTCCACCACAACTCAAATTAGCAAATCAAATCAGGAGTACTATCAATACATGTCAACATCTGGAGTTTTTAGTGTCAAGGATGAAATTAAAGCTCTATCCTAGATTCTAAATTCTACCATAGTCATTTACTTCAAACACGACCCTTATATCACGCCTTGCATTTAAAATTCTGAAACCCTGGAAGCCATACTCTACAAGAAAACCGTGTTTAAGATTAATGCTGAGCAATGCATTAAAGCTGAAAAAACATTCTCTTCATTTACATTCTACACTCAGAACAATTGGACAAAAGTCACTATGAAGCTATTCTACTGATTCCAATCGTGTCTACACAGTAGCCCATACAGCCTGATGATACAACTTATACATAAGTCCCCAATCATTTTTCTCTTCCATACAAAACGAAAGTGTCGTCTCCTACTGCAATATTCCTCTGCGGCATTTGTAGCAAACCTTTTAAAGCAAAATTCATGCACAACTCTGGCAGTGCAATATCTGTAAAGACACGCATTCAAAGCAACGTAGTCTCAGCAGACATACACATAATCCTGTTATGATTACCACAGGTACTTCTTCACTTAATTTCTGTCTTTCCTTCTATGAGTACAACATTAGGAGTCCAGAGCAGCAGTGCAAACTGTCATGCGTTATGCTGGCAGTTGATCATAATACATCCAGCAAGCACTTAACATGCTGCCACGACATGAAATTAGCTTTACATTTTCTGCAAGAGCCACCTAGGCTTTACAACAAGTTCTTACGCGCAAGATTCAGGAGCTAAAAACTATTGTGAACACATTCGAAAATACCTGGCCACGGACCATACAGTTTATAAGTAAAGCGGAAAATGTATCACAACATTTTTCTACTATACACTAACATTTCTACCTTACCAGGCTTTGGACAGTTGTACATTTTCAACACAGTGCAAGCAACTGAAGTACGCTTACATAAAGAGGCAAACTCTGCATGCAGCAAAAATTTACTTTTCCAGGTAGCTTTCATGCTCAGAATCATCAACATCTATCTTCGCTAAATCATAAAAGAGCCAGACATTGCTCAGGCCAATCCAACAGCATGAGTATCAATGGTTTTCAAGGCAAACCCAGGGCTTGACTCACGTCGCTACAATGTCCCGACATTTTACAACGATGTTGGGGGGGGGGGGTTTGCAGAGAAGATGGCGAACGCTGACGAAAGGAATTTTTTTTTTCATCCGAGAGGCAACTCCTGTAAGCTTTCAAGGGCATGAGAATCACTGTTGTTACGTGTAGATAATTGTTTTCATGTGTTAATAGGGAAAATATGTTTAGTTAGAGATTGTATGTGTTGCTGTATCGTGGGTGTGAGAGCGGTTTGACGAAATTGTGTAAGGGGAAATGACGCGTTAGTTTTCGTTGTTATTATGGACGGATTGATAGCGGATATACTGGATGAACTGTGTGGATTTGTATTGTAGTAGTGTTTGGTTGGAGGGATTTAATTACCAATTCTGAAATTATGCATCAACCATAGTTAATGGAGTAGTGTTAAATAAACTCCTATCTAGCTACAGACCTGTTAACGTTGGATGTATTTTTAACCTTTGATATTAGCTATACTGTTCGTGGGATCAAGTGAGAGACTTGGCCAAAAAAGTAGACACGCATTGCCATGAGTGGATAATTACAAGAAAACAGATTCAACGGTGTGACATAAGCATATGTCCACGCTCAATGTGTATAGAGGTCAGAAAAGGCTGTCAAAAACAACAAATGTCAGCAAAGACTGTCAATAACAACAAATGTTTAGTCAACAGGATCATTTTACCGTCCACATTTCCAAGAAGTCCCAGATAAATGCGAGGAAACTATCAGGATGCCATTACCACAGATAGTACGTACATTCGGAAAGCCTCAGGGATGTATCACTGTCACATGTAATACTCAGCAAGTTTTATATTAATACTATAATGTAAAAAAAAAATAATTTAAAAGCTTTGTAGCAGTGAGCGTCATGCGTGACGGTTGAACCAAGTTTAAAAAGGTTTTATAAGCATATGACTATTTTAATAATCAATAAAGAGCCATGGGTATGGTGTAAGAACATCCTTAGGACTATCTGTATGACTGTCTGATGTACGTAGGAATGATGTACGTAGGAATGTTTGTAGGAATGTTGTACTACTATCTGTAGACATGTATGTAGATCTGTCTGTAGGACTGTTATTTAAAAATCAGCAGAAAGCGAGTAAGACTATCTATATGCATATAGTGTAAAGGCCGGCGTATATTATAGATAATGAGAAGTTGACTCTTTTGTAACACTGGAACACACCGGTTTTTTTATCTAAATACCCGGGCCGGTGGGAAAAACAATAGCATTTGGTTAAGCTCTATTCTTGCACTGTCGTACGCTAGGGTGGGCACCAACTAGTGGTGTAGATTATAATAAATGTTTAACTATGTAAAACTGCGTAACTTATGTTAGACCCTTACAAGTACACTGTCTAATGTTTGTCCTTTAAAATAGATTGTCTTTGCTAGTCTCTTACAAGTACATTATGTTAGTCTCTTACAAGTGAATTATGTTAGTCCCTTACAAATCCATTCTATATTAGACCTTTACAAGTACACTGTCTATGTTAGACCCTTACAAGCACACTGTCTATGTTAGTCCCTAAAAAAAATTATCTAAATTAGTCCCCTAAAAATAAATTATCCTTGTTATGTTAATTTCATCTAGAAATGAATTGATTTCATAATCGTGTTTTTTTTTCTAAAATCGATTGAAAACACAACAAAATTGAGATTTATTGACTAAATATAATAACCATAGAGAATAGAATATAGAAAATGTGCACATTCCAGTTGTGTGGCCATGATATGCAATTTAAAATATTTATCAGTATAAACAAAATTAGATGTAGTAGTATATGTTAATGGAAATAAAAATGTATATCGCTTTTGATTAATTTTATGGAAAGGGGAAAATATTTATTTCTAATGTAAAATAATTATAATCATCTTTACTACATGTTTTGTTATAGAAATATATACATGTATGTCAAACTTCCGTCTTCTGTCTCCAGTATTACTCTTTTTCTTTTTGGTACAAGGCCTTCGTTTCACACATCTTCTGACTTTGTGACGCGTTCACTTACTGATGTAGCCAGCTATAAAAAAAGGTCAACGGTGATCTGCTAATCTTTGATTTCTATGTTACTTTCCCTTTGTGAGACAATGACTTCTCTTGGTATGTGGATGTGGATAACACCAGTATGAGTTTATAATCAGCTTATGTCTCAGGGTTTTAGTTTGATCAGAGGATCCCTCAAGCCAAAAGATCCATCAGAACATTTCATAAAATGTAATTAACTTATTTATTTACCTAAAAGAGGTTTATATTGTTAAGGGTGTGGGAAATCCTTGCCTATATCTATTTCTTGGTTTTATAAATTATGTACGTTGGCCTAGAGTTATGCCTAACGATCGTCAAAATAGTCAAAAGCTTTGTAATTTAATTCTATTTGATCAAACTGTTAGGACTGAACTTTATCAACATAAAATAGTTTGATGATGTCGCTTGATCAATCAATTTGTTGGGTCACTTCTACTTTGGAAGTAGTTTCTCCATTCCAATTATTTTTTTAATATTTTATAATAATAACTACTGATACAGATTAAGAAATTCTAAATAAGAAATTACACAATCACAATAAATTAAGCACAATCACACCCAAGATATGACATAATATAATTTTTTTTTTTTTTTTTTTAAATGTATTAAATTTAAATTTCAGGTTTTGATTTTAAAATGGACAGAAAAGAATATTTGGTTAAAAATCAAACATATTGTGGTCTCCTTTACTGTCAAGTTGACACAGTCAGTGACACAAATATGGAGAGTCTTATCAAAATGGATATTTACTATTTAAGAAATGAACAACTTCTGGCCACCATGTTAGCTGAAAACTCAGACGTCCAAACTCACACTGGGAATAACACAAAAGTTATTGGGTCAATGTCAAAGGACCATGGTGAATTTCATTTGTATTTCTCTGACGTATCCAACTGTTCTCAAACTGCTTTTATCTGCAAGATTCAGTTTAAAAATTCCACCGAAGGTAAAGAAATTGCTGAAAAATTCACATTACCAATTAATTCTGATCAAAGGAAAGGTGATATTTACGTCAAAACTCAAATTTCAATTGAACACAACATCTTTGATAAACCTGAAACAGTTATAAAAAAACTGAACTCTGACACAAGTTTGATGAATGAAGAAACGGGTCTTTCCTTGGAATTGGGAAATCCCGGTCTTCTGAACTCTGATGAAATTTCAATCCAGCGAAAAAAGTGTCAGAAGATTACATGTGAAAATGTAGTTCATAATTTTGAACAAAAACTTTTTGAATTTGAAGTAAAGGTTCGCACACAGCTTGAAATATTTATGATTCAAATGTCCAGTAAAATTGAAGGTATGAAATTCGTCACCAAAGAAATAAACTCAAATCTCAATGAAGTAAAAGAACAAGAGGTGATAGGAAAAAAAATGCAAACAATTTCGGATCTAGCCCAGAGCCATAATGAATCACAGCTAATCATTTTAGAAAAACGAATGGACGATATAATTGATAAAATCTATCAACTTAACGTCTCGCTCAATTTGCACAAGTTGACAACTCCTAAATGGGGTTTAGAGATTATTCAAAAAGTGGATTTCTTATTGAATGAGAACAAACTGATCGGATTAAATATTTCAACTTTAGAAAATACAGCTACAGAAATACTGAAAGTTGACAGGCAAATGAACAATACCATAAAATAATTCACTAAACTATTGAAAGAAGGAGAAATGATGGGAGGAATCCAACAGTCTTTGACTTCACTGTACAATAAACTCAACGATTCGAAGTTTTTAAATGAAGAAGTCACAATGGGGGAAGTAGTCAGAGCAATGTTGAACATGAACTTGACAATGAATGATTTGAAACAAAGTGTAAATGACAAGTGTAATGGTGACGTGTTAAGAAACAAAACAGACCAACGACTGTCAAGTCTGGTGGAACATCTGGAAGAACTGAGGATTAATCAAGGCTCTATAAAGACAGTATTGGTCAATGTAACTGGGAGTTTAAACAAATGGAAAACCTCAGGAAACAACCTACTACAAGTAAAGATTACATTTATTATATGTGGTGAAAATATTTATTGATAAATTAAAATATAAAAAGGAAAAGTTAAGAATAAATAACTTTTATTTTTTTTCAAAAAAGATTTCTGTATATTATGGAACAAAAACAATTAAGTTTGTTGAGAAAATATGTTAAATATGATATATCTTTAAAAATTCATTAAAATTAACAAAAAGGAAATCATAAACAATGACAGACAAAATCAAGATAAAGTAACGGAAATCCAAAAATGACGGAAATATTTTCAATTATAAATCAAAATAGGATAAATGTAGGTAGAAATATAGTATTTTTTGTTCTAAATAAGTATATTTGTTTTCATGTACCAGGTATGTATGTTTTATGTGTCTACGGATGTAAACATATATGTTCGTATGCATTCATGTGTATGTTGATTATGAATTTATGTATGAAGAATGTAATATATATTTATGTATATGAGTATGTGTGTATGTATCTATGTATGTATGTCTGTATGTATAATACGAAAGTAGGTAGGTATGTATGAATGTATTTGTCTATATATTTATGTATTTAATGTTTTATTTATTAATAAGAATGTGTTGTACGTATATATTTATTTATGTATACATGTATGTATTTATGAATGTATATATAAATGTATGCATGTTTGCGTGTATGTATGTACTTATGCATGTATGGATGTTTTAGTTTATATATGGATGTATGTCTATGTTTATGTGCGCTTGCAAGAGCATATCTTTCTTTGTTAGGCGTTTTAATGTGTTTTTGTGTAGTCCTTTCTAGGGTTGTTTGTGTGTTTGTGTAGAGTCCTTTCTAGGGTTGTGTGTGTGTTTGTGTAGAGTTCTTTCTAGGGTTGTGTGTGTGTTTATGTAGAGTCTTTTTAGGGTTGTGTTTGTGTTTGTGTAGAGTCCTTTCTAGGGTTGTTTGTGTGTTTGTGTAGAGTCTTTCTAGGGTTGTGTGTGTGTTTATGTAGAGTCTTTTTAGGGTTGTGTTTGTGTAGAGTCCTTTCTAGGGTTGTGTGTGTGTTTGTGTAGAGTCTTTCTAGGGTTGTGTGTGTGTTTGTGTAGAGTCCTTTCTAGGGTTGTGTATGTGCTTGTGTAGAGTCCTTTCTAGGGTTGTGTATGTGTTTGTGTAGAGTCTTTCTAGGGTTGTGTGTGTGTTTATGTAGAGTCTTTTTAGGGTTGTGTTTGTGTTTGTGTAGAGTCCTTTCTAGGGTTGTGTGTGTGTTTGTGTAGAGTCTTTCTAGGGTTGTGTGTGTGTTTGTGTAGAGTCTTTCTAGGGTTGTGTGTATGTTTGTGTAGAGTCCTTTCTAGGGTTGTGTGTGTGTTTGTGTAGAGTCCTTTCTAGGGTTGTGTATGTGCTTGTATAGAGTCCTTTCTAGGGTTGTGTGTGTGTTTGTGTAGAGTCCTTTCTAGGGTTGTGTGTGTGTTTGTGTAGAGTCTTTCTAGGGTTGTGTGTGTGTTTGTGTAGAGTCCTTTCTAGGGTTGTATGTGTGTTTGTGTTTATATTACATAAAAGTTTTCATTTCCTAAACTAAAGACAGTAAATTTTACATACATTAAAAAATATTCTAAAGTAAAACAGAATAACGTTAAGGAGACACACTTTTATTTATTATATTTTAAAACCAATAAATGATCGAGATAATATGAAATTAAAATTTCGTTTAGATCAAAAATAACATTTCCCTGACATATTTAAACATTAGATTTTGTTCATCTTATGCAGCTAAAATGTGAAAGAGGAATCACTGGTCTATTAGGTTCAAGAGTGATCACGTCACTAGAAAACAAGAAAGCAGTTCTGTGTGATACAGAAACAGACGGAGGTGGATGGATAATCATACAAGTAAAATCAAATTAATGTTTGTTTCAGAGATTAAGTACTGTGCATTATTTAATTTAAATTAGTTATAAATTAACAATGAGTAATTATCTTTAATTGTTAATCCCATGTATATTTTCATAATTTCAATTTGAGAAATCATTATTATAAATTTAGTATTTTGTTCTAAAAAAACAAAAGAGAATGATCATTTTTGAGATAATTATATCAGAGATTGATGTAAACCGTATATTAAAGAAACCTGAAAAACCCAATTAGCTGATTCCTTACGTTATTTAAAATGAAAATACAAATAATTCATGAAATTTCTTTATAGAGGCGTGTCAATGGCCAAGTCAACTTCAACAGAAACTGGAATGACTATAAAAATGGATTTGGGTCATTGGATGGAGACTTTTGGATCGGCAATGATATCATATCAAAAATCACGTCAAAGGTAAAGTTATTTATTTTAAACTATTTTCTAACTTTGAATTTGATTTTGGACAACGTTCATGAAGCATTTCTATATCAATCATATCATTTCAATTAATATCATATAATATATCCTATTATGTCATACCACACGTCATATTTTGTCTAAGCTTAATATTGCATATCATCATCTTATAATATCGTATTATATCATACCATTTTAAATTATGTCATATTATAGGATATAATATAATATCATTTTATATCTGGAACAGTTAAAATATGACATCATTCCATAACTTAAATGATGACCAAGGTTAACATATGACATTTAAGTTCACCATATAAAAGTTGACCTAGTCCACAACATGACATTTAATTCATCCCATTAAAGTTTTTTCCTGTGCAAAAGTTAAAACAAATTCATGGCATACATGTTAGTTCAGTCCAAATTATAAAAGTTAATTCATCACATTAAAATTGGCCACGTCCAAAATATGACTTTTAATTCATTACATTAAAGTTAGTCCAGACCAAAAATGACATTTACTTCATCCCTTAAATTTTAACCCAGTACAAAATATGACATTTAATTTATGACATTGAAATTGGTCTAGTGAAAAATATGAAATTTAATTGATTAAAAAAAATTGGCTCAGTTCAAAATATGACATTAAATTCATCAATAAAAAGTTGGCGTAGACCAAAAGATGATATTTAATTTATTTCATAAGAATTTGCTCAATACAAATTATGACATTTAATTCATTCCATTTAAGTTGGCCCGGTCCAAAATATGTCATTTGATTGTATACTAATAAAAGGCAAATCGCGAAAAGCGATTCATGCTAAAGGTTTGACTAAAAAAATGATTGTGCATTTTCGTACGACGCAAATATGTACTATAGATCTGATGAAACAATACACATTTTATTCATGGATGTTGTATGTGACTATTGCCAGGCTCGCAGTCAGAAATTCTATTCTCAGGGTTGTCCTCTTACTCTGTTAAAGGTTTTTTACTCCTTTACACACGTAGCCTCAGGTTCTTGATGCCCTCTTAAGTGGCGATCATACTCAAGGTAGTGCTTCTTGAACAACTTTTTGAAATACAACATCGATTTTAAAATGACGTCATTTGGTGCTAATAAAATCGTTGTTGGAAATGCTATGCATTCATTTAAAGTCCAGGAACAAGTGTAAAACTTGATTGGTAGTCTTTTACCTATGACGACTGAGGAACACACATTTTTACTAATTTATTTTTAGTCGGGGACGGTGATATGGAAGCAAAAATGCTGTGCATTAATGTTTCTGGGATTAACAAGACACAGATGCGCCAATTGCAGAAAATGTTGCATGATTGTAACACTTACATCAAAGACCTCCAATCCTCAATCAAGAGTATTTCAGATCAAGATTAAGACTTCCAGGTTGTCATTCGCGCCGAAGAAAACCATGCCATGCACACAAAGACAGATATAATAAACCTGAAGTTCATGTTGTGATAGTGGGGTAAAAGTTCTAGAATAGGGATATCATCTTGAAAAGAAGAGACACTATGCTGCAACGCATTAAGGAAACACACAGAGCCTATGATGCACTTCAATGTCACCTCATGTTCTGCAATGGTGAGGTCGGCTAGTATGTGTCTATACCACAAGTTGTTCAAACACGAACTAGTACAATGAACGATGATTGACGGTCCATGTCGGCCTCACAATAGCATCTAAAAATAGCATCTAAAAATAGCATCTAAAAATAGCATCTAAAAATAGCATCTAAAAATAGCATCTAAAAATAGCATCTAAAAATAAAATCTAAAAAAAGCATCTAAAAATAGCATCTAAAAATAGCATCTAAAAATAGCATCTAAAAATAGCATGATCAACGGAATATGCAGTAAAAAGTACCCGCGTCCTTTTATATCGGAAACTCCAACCGGTGAAGATGCTTACCCTAAGTACCACCGGCGCACGCTGTCTGAAGGAGATCATATAATAACCATCAATGGTATATATATTGACAACAGGTGAGTGGTCCCTTATAGTCCTGTGCTGTCCCACGTCTTCAATGCTCACATCATTGTAGAATTTTGCAATTCAGTAATCTATAAAACACATCTACAAGTATGTTAACAAGGGAAGTTACCAGGCAGGATTTGCAATACCAGATAAAATTGACAAGGTGTCTCGATACGAAGCTGGTCGTTACAATGGTAGCTCTGAGGCAGCCTGACGCTTCTTTTGTTCCCCCATTCATGAAGGTTACCCCTTGGTCGTTAATCTTTCCGTGCATCTTGAGAACTGATAAAGAGTAAAATTCGCACAGGTCAATTTTGTCGATAAAATAAGCAATCCTACACAGACGACAATTTTAGCGTTCTTTGAACTTTGTAACCACGATGATTTGCAAAAGAACTTTATTATTATGAAATTCCGTCACATTATGTGTGGACAAACAACATGTTTCGTCGAAGGAAGCAGGAAGAAGAGCAACATGGCTGAAGTGCTCAGATATTGTAGGCTTATTGTCTGGGACGAATCCACTATGGCACACAGTGAAGTTGTTGAGGTTTTAGACAGGACCCTCAAAGATATCCGTAACTACAATAAACTAATGGGAGGTTGACAGTTCTGCTGGTTTGAGACTTCGGCAAACACTACCGGTCGTGCCAAGAGGACCACGCGCTGACGAAGTTGAAGCATGTCTTAAATCTTCATAACTTTGGACTCAAATCATTGTTCTTTCTTTGTCTTTTAACATGAGGGTTCATTTGAAAGGCGAAAAAAAATCCGCAGAAATAGCTGCTTATCTGATGAGTATCGGTGTTGGCAGAGTCAGTCAAGACAATCGAAAAATTACCATTTCTTCAAATATCTGTCTCCACATGAATATATCATCAGACTTGCTAAAAAATGTTTTTCCCAATCTACAAAATATTCACGAAAAAGACATGTCAAGGTTAGGGGAGAGAACTATGATTACACCGAGAAATGATGTGACTACAACTATAAAACACATGTTGCCTCAAGAACTACATTCATAAGTTAAAATATATCAGGCTGTGGATTCAGTTGTGGAAGTGGAAGACGCAGTGCACTATCTAGCAGAGTTTTGTCAATTCACTAAATCCTGCTTGCTCTCCTTAACATAATGTTATTCTGAAAGTAGGGGCACCTAATAATGTCACTGCTAAACTTACAGCCACCAAAACTTTGTAACGGCACCAGACTTCAAATCATGTGAGTGCAAAACAACCTAATCCTGGCAAATATTATAACTGGCAGTTGCTCAGGGGAGACACATTTTATTCCTCGCATCCCCATTATACCCTCTGATCTCCCATTTTAATTCAAGCGCCTCCAAATCCAGTAAGACTCTGCTTTGCAATGACAACTATTAAGTCTTAAGGACAGACCCTACAAAAAGTTGGCATTGATTTGACACAGGATTGCTTGTCGTATGGCCAACTAACTATACGTTGAATGCTAAATAGTGAGACTCAGTGCACAACTTGGTCATACTACAACCGGAGTGCTTAACTTACAACATGGGATCCATAACATATAACTATTGGTAACTTTTCCCACATTTTATTGATAATTTCTTTTTTTTTTTTTTTAATTGCTCTCCACAACGAAGCGTGGGTATTTTGCTAGTCATCACATAAATTGTTTTCCACTACAAAATATGACATTTAGTTCATAACAGTGAAGTTGCTCTGGTCCAAAATATGTCATTTAGTTTATGAAATAAATGTTGACCCATTCCAAAATATAACATTTAAATCATCACATGAAATTTTCTCTGTCCAGTTTCTTTATGATTTTAATAAATGGAATATTTAAAATCTTCCAATTAGAGACCAACAGAATTTCGGCTTCGGTTTCAGTTTCGGTGCCGAAAGTTGCCATTTGATCACTTTTGGCCTAACTGGCCGAAACTAAAAAGTTAACTTTTGTTTTAAATGTCGTTTGAATTCTGTTTTCGGCTGAAAGTGACTGAGACTTTCGGCGATATGGTCGAAAGTGACTGAGGTTTTCGGTCATCTTCCAGAAGTCAGATTGTCAGGCTGCTTACAATGCGATGTTAATTATTGCTCGACGACTTGCTGTCATCGTATGTTATATGATTAATACACCGCAAAAATTGCTCACAGCAGTTTGATGTAGTAACTTGTCTTATATTTTTTTTTTTAAATATTCATTTGGTCTTAGGCAAATGTAAACAGATTTATGGAGGAAAAACTAAGGAAATGGTCATGTTTATATAAATGTTTTTGTTTTAATTTGCTCACTTATACAAAGTTGCAACCTTAGAAAATTTCAATCCTCAATTGACAGTATTTCAGATCAAGACAAAGACATCCAATCTTCAATTGACAGTATTTCAAGTCAAGACAAAGACTTCCAATCCTCTATTGACAGTATTTCAGATCAAGACAAAGACTTCCAATCCTCTATTGACAGTATTTCAGATCAAGACAAAGACTTCCAATCATCTAATGACAGTATTTCAAATCAAAAGACTTCCAATCCTCAATCAACATATTTCAAATCAAGACAAAGACTTCCAATCCTCTATTGACAGTATTTCAAATCAAGACAAAGACTTCCAATCCTTTATTGACAGTATTTCAGTTCAAGACAAAGACTTCCAATCCTCTATTGACAGTATTTCAGATAAAGACAAAGACTTCCAATCCTCTAATGACAGTATTTCAAATCAAGACAAAGACTTCCAGGTTGTCACTCACGCCGACACAAAACCATCACATGCACACAAAGGCAGATATAATAAACCTGCAGCACGTGAAGTTGGTTTTGTTATCGTGGTACAAACGTTCGTCAATAGGGATATTATCTTGAAAAGCAGAGACATAAAACGACAACGCATTGAGGAAACACAGAGATCCTATGATGCACTTCAATATCCCTTCATGTTCTGCAATGGTGAGGACGGCTATTCTGTGTCTATACCGCAAGTTGACACTGACAGTAAGTTACCTATGAAGAAAACCGTATCTGCAGTGAACTTCTGATCATATCGGCTTATGATCAGACAACCTCATCAACATAACATATCTGTCTTTAGAAGTTTATTAAATCAGTTTTTAAATAATATGTACGCTAAAATTGAATCATAAAGACTAAATTGTATACGACTAAACAAAAAGGAACTACAAGCTGAAAATTATGTCTACCTGAAAGATGCTATTGAGAAAAACAACTCTAATTTAGCGGGATTTGGCCAGGCTATGATATTACCATGCTCTTTTACTGGAGGACCTCACTTTATGTACGAGCCTACGCAAGACGCAATGACCTTCATATGTAATTACTACCGTCCTGACTTATTCACACATTTACTTGCTATCCTAAATAGACGGACATCGCTAAGTGCTCCTCCGCATCAGAAACCTCACTATCACACCGATCTCAGCAGTCGTGTATTTCATCTGAATATTTGCAAAATGATAGACTACCTCACAAAGAGTAATATTTTTGGTAATACAACTTGCTACATGTGCACCATAGAGTAGCGAACGCGATGTCTTTCACTTCCAAACATCCTCTTGTGGCTTAAGCATATGATTAACAAAGAAGCCATCGATCAAGTCATCCGTGCGGAAATTCCTGATCGACAGACTGACCCTAGCCTCCACAAAATAGTAAAATCAACGATAATTCGCGGTCCATGTCGGCCTCATAATATCAACTCAACCTGCTTGAACACGGAATATGCCGTAAAATGTAACCGGTCCCTTTATATCAGAAACTCAGACCGTTGAACATGGTTAACTTCAGTACCGTGGGCGCGCTCCGCCTAAAGGAGATCATGTAATAAACATCAATGTTACACATATTTACAATAGATGGTTGGTCCCTTATAGTCCTGTGCTGTCCCGCTTCTTCAATGCTCACATTAATGTAGAATTTCGCAATTCAGTCAACTCTATCAAAACACATGAAAGTATGTAAACAAAGAGAGTTATCAGACAGTATTTGCAATTCAAGATAAAAATAACGAGGTGTCTCGATATGAAGCTGGCCATTACATTAGTACTTCTGAGGCAGCCTGATGCATCTTCTGTTTCCCCACACATGGACGTTTTGTCTATTGTACACATGGACGTTACCACCAAGTCGTTCATCTTGCTGTGCATCTTGAGAACTGACAAAGAATTTACTTCACCCAGGTCAATGTTGTCGATAAAGTACGCAATCGACCACAGACGACACTTTATGCGATCTTTGAACTTTGTAACCACGATGATTTTGTAATAGAACTATATTATTATGAAAGTCTGTCATATCATGTGTGGAGAAACAATAGGTTTCTTCGAAGGAAGCAAGGGAAAACTGTGCCAGGGATTTTGGGTGTTAAAAAGAAAATGTGCTGATTTGGGTCTACACTGTGCAACCGAATAACCCAGAATTTTACCATCTTCAATTGTTTGACAACAAAATCAACGGTCCCACGTCTTTTCATTTTCTCAGAACAGTTGATCGTGTTCTACATCCAAAATATAAGTCGACCTACATTGCAATGGGTTAGTTACAGGACGACTAAAACTAGGCAAGACTCTACAGAAAGCAGATCCCTCTGGCTCACCTCAAAAGATCCGTGAGCGCTTTGCTGTCATGATGGTCTTCTGCCAAATGTAAAACCCCTTAAAACTATGGAGAAAACATACAAACAACATAACAGAAGATGTTACGAAACATACTGAAGGACAGCATACAGAAACAGAAGTCCACCAGCACTTACATTTGATCTATAATCGGTGTCATCAGTTGCTGGAAAATTATGGAGAAAACATACAAACAACATAACAGAAGATGTTACGAAACATACTGAAGGACAGCATACAGAAACAGAAGTCCACCAGCACTTACATTTGATCTATAATCGGTGTCATCAGTTGCTGGAAAACTACGTGATTGCTATTGGAGATCAATCTCTGGATCATTACGGTTCGCCTTCATCTTCCAGAGAACTTGCAGAAGTTACGTCAAATCCTGCATACGTGAAAGAACCATCTTACAACACCTTAGTTAATTAGATACAGAAAACGAGCTGCTGTGAAATGATCAGAAAAAATACAATTTACGATCAAGTCATGAGGACTGTTGTCTCGGCCACTGGCATGGTGTTTTTCTTGATGCTCCAATCGGAACTGGTAAGACATTCCTCATAAACCTCCTGATTGAAAAAGTCATTGCTTTTCCTCCTGCTTCATGTGGCATCTTCGCCAGTGTTCTAAAAGGGGCAATATATACTCATTCAGCTTTTAAGCTACCACTGAACGTCAGCCATCCTGAATCTCACATTATGTGTACAATATCAAAGGCAGAGAAACATGGCTGAAGTGCTCAGGCATTGTAGGCTAATTGTCTGGGAAGAATCCACTATGGCATACAGAGTTACCACTGAACGTCAGCCATCCTGAATCTCACATTATGTGTACAATATCAAAGGCAGAGAAACATGGCTGAAGTGCTCAGGCATTGTAGGCTAATTGTCTGGGAAGAATCCACTATGGCATACAGAGTGGACCTTGAGGCTTTAGAGAGGACCCTCAAAGATATCCATAAAAGAAAAAAAATGGAGGACTGACTGTTCTGATGGCTGGAGACTCGCAAACCCTACCGGTCGTTCCAAGAGAAACACGCACTGACGAAGTTAAAGCATGCTTTAAATCTTCCTATCTTTGGCCTCAAATCAATGTTATTTCTTTGACATTAAACATGAGGGTTCATTTGAAAGGTGACAAAAAGGACGCAAGGTTCTCTGTTCTTCTGATTAGTATCGGTGCCGCAGCTTCAGTACAAAAAATCTTAAAATTAATATTCCTCAAAATCTCGGTCTCCTCGTGAATACCTTACCAGATTAGCTTAAACATGTTTCCCCAAATCTACGAAAACTCCACGAAAAAGACGTGTCATGGAGAGAGAGCACTATCTTTACACAGAGGAATGAAGTGACTTACAACTATAAAACACATTTTACTTCAAGAACTACCTTCAGAAGCTGAAACATAACAGTCTGTGGATTCAGGTGTGGAAGATGCGGTTCACAATCCAGCAGAGTTTCTAGCCTCGCTAAGTTCTGAGGGCACTCCTCAACATAATCTAATTCTGAAAGTGGGGGCATCAATAATGTTACTGTAAATCTTACAGGCACAACAATTTCTTAACGGCACCAGATTTCAAATTCCGTGGCTCTAAAATAACCTAACCCAGGCACATATTTTTAACTGGCAGTTGCTCAGGGTAGACACATTTTATTCCTCGCATACCCATTATACTCTTTGATCTCCCATTTTTAAATTCAAGCGCCTCCAAACCCAGAAAGACTCTTCTTTGCAATGACAAGTTATAAGTCTTAAGGACAGACCCTACAAAAAGTTGGCATTGATTTGACACAGGATTGCTTGTCGTATGGCCAACTAACTATACGTTGAATGCTCAATAGTGAGACTCAGTGCACAACTTGGTCATACTACAACCGGAGTGCCGAACTGACAACGTGGTATACAAAGAGATCCATAACATATAACTATTGGTAACTTTTCCCACATTTTATTGATCATTTCGTTTCTTTTTTTTTAAAGGATCTCCGCAACGAAGCGTGGGTATTTTGCTAGTCATCACATAAATGTTTTTCCACTACAAAATATGACATTTAATTCATAGCATTGAAGTTGCCCTGGTCCAAAATATGACATTTAGTTTATGAAATAAAAGTTGGCCCATTCCATTATTAGTGCTTGACTGCTTGCTGTCATCTTGTGTTATATGAGTAATACACCACACAAATTGCTCAAAGCTGTTTGATGACGTAAGTTATCCTATATTTAAAAAAAAAATATTCATTTAGTCCTAGGCAAAAGTACACTATTTAGTGGAAGAAAAACTAATTGAACAATCATATTTATATCAATATTTTTGTATTATTTTTTTTTTTAAATTATCAAAATTTGCAACCTTACGTAATTTCGATTCATTTCTTAGTGATATTCATTTTGATTTTTCATTATCATGCTCATCAATTTTTGTTGTCAAATGTGAATAATACGAATAATCCTAGGAATAGGCAATATTTCAATTATTATTATTAATATTAATATTTTAAAAAGTAAGTACATTTTTGCTTATTTTAATTCATTGATTTATTGAAATTCCTTCTAATCATGCTCATAAACATTGGTATTGACAAAATAACACGCGGTGCATGTATCCCGGGTTCTTATTATAATTATGTAGAAGGCCTACTGCAAAACTGTTTATTTTTATGATATTCGTGACAATATTTGCCTTATGCAAATCTGCTTCGAGAGACCCATCAGAACTACAATTTTCAGAGACACTGTTAAAAACAAATTGCCCCACAAATGGGGGTGAGGGAGGTTGGTTGCCGAAAGGAATAATTACGTCAAGAGCACGGAAAGATTAGTTTGTTAGTAGCAGGCTAAATATTAATACTGGGATCTCTCGCCAGCTTCATATGAAATCACAAAACATTAGTGCGGCTATAACCATGAAACAATATGATGATATTTGTATAGCCTTAATAATTGCTATCTATGTTACTATTGACTCTCTTAGAGACTAAATAATTATTGTAGGAAGTGTCAGGTATATGTTCTAGGTTGTAATAAAAGTAAAAGAAGAAAAGGCTACTCAAGAGAATATTTTCATGTATTTAGCCACACTGCCTCACCCCAAACGGTTCACAATTTCTCTTACCATACTACCTTCAAATAAACATTTTAAATACATTTAAATTACTTTTAAATTAAAATGGTCAAATCCAAAGTATTCATTAAATGTTCATTTATTAATATTCAGGATGATATCATTAAAAAAATCTAAATATTGATACCTTACCTCATCGATGTGTGTAGAAAGTATGCAAGAACGAATTTCAAAATATATAAATATTTTGGTTTGGGCTTCGGCATTGGTTTCGGCCAAAAGTCACTTTTAGATTTTGGTTTCATTTTCCGTTTCAGCTGAAAGTAACTTCAAGATGTTGGTTTCATTTTCCATTTTGGCGGAAAGTCATTTTAAGATTTTGGTATCGTTTTCCGTTTTTGCCGAACGTCATTTTAAGATTTTGGTTTAATTTTTAATTTAGGCCGAAAAATATTTTCTTTAACTTTCGGCCTAGTTTTATCTTTTGCTGAAATCATAAAATCATTTTTGGTCCGTCTCTACTTCAAATCATCGTTCCATAAGTTTCTAAAGATTTTAACTGAAATGAACATTGAACTAAAGTCAACGACACTTGAAACAAAAATTGTATATTATGGTTGGAAAGGCGCCGTTATAACGCTCACATAAATAAAGTGTTAACATTATTGTCTAAAGGTTTGCCCGTTTATAATAAAGGTTTAAAGGTTTAAACTATGTTTTAAAATTGTAAATCAGTTCATGTAACTCAGTGTTAAAAGTCATAATAATAATTTGGTATCCAAGTAGGCCAACATGAGTTCGGAAATAATTGACGTGATTGTCATTAAATAATTATTATAGATCACTTTTTAAACAAGTCTGACATTGATTTTGTTATATTACGTATAATAGAAAACAACTGCTGGAAAAAAAACAACATTGAAATAGATTATGTTATTTTATGTATAACATTTTTTTTTTTAAATTACAGAGTGTTACGTCAAATATTTTTTTAAATCATCATTAAATAAAAACATTAATGCTGTAAATCGATTGAGGTCCCACTTGTTGAGGTCCCCCTTGTTGCGATCCCACTTGTGTAGGTCCCACTTGTTGAAATCCCACTTAATGGTGTTGTCAATTAGGCGCCATTTTATTGATCACTTAAACAAATGACTCATTAAAATAATAATGATAGTACCACTATCACTAACAATAACATTTAAACATTGTTTGTTTGACATTGTCAAGGTGAGGCCATAACAACGTGTTGCACACATTTTACTCTATCAAAACAGGGGCAATAACATGTGGTGAACACATTTTACTCTATCAAAACAGGGACAATAACATGTGGTGAACACATTTTATCTATCAAAACAGGGGCAATAACATGTGGTGAACACATTTTACTCTATTCAAACAGGGAAAACAACATGTGGTGAACACATTTTACTCTATCAAAACAGGGGCAATAACATGTGGTGAACACATTTTACTCTATCAAAACAGGGACAATAACATGTGGTGAACACATTTTACTCTATCAAAACAGGGACAATAACATGTGGTGAACACATTTTACTCTATCAAAACAGGGGCAATAACATGTGGTGAACACATTTTACTCTATCAAAACAGGGACAATAACATGTGGTGAACACATTTTACTCTATCAAAACAGGGGCAATAACATGTGGTGAACACATTTTACTCTATCAAAACAGGGGCAATAACATGTGGTGAAAGCATTTTACTCTATCAAAACAGGGGCAATAACACGTGGTGAACACATTTTACTCTAACAAGAGTGGCTCCATAAACATAATGTGAACACATTTTACTCTCATTAGCATGGGGCCATAACCCACGTGGTGTACACATTTTCATTCTATACAAAATTTAGCCGTAACCACGTTGAGCACACATTTTCACTCTATCAAGAGTAGGAAGATAACCACGTGATGCACACTTGTTCACTCTATCAAGTAGGGTCATAACCACATGATGCACACGTTTTCAATCTATTAAGAGTGAGGCCATTATCACGTGATGAACACAATTTCAATCTATACATATTTGGGTGCTAACCACGTTGGGCAAACTTTTTCATTCTATCAAAAGTGGTGCTCTAACCACGGTGTGATACATTCTCACTTTATCTAGACTGTGGCCATAACCACGTAATGCACACATTTTCATTCTATCAAGAGTGGTGCTATAACCACGGGGTGATACATTCTCACTTTATCTAGACTGTGGCCGTAACCATGTCATACACATATTTTCATTCTATCAAGAGTGGTGCTATAACCACGGGGTGATACATTCTCACTTTATCTAGACTGTGGCCATAACCATGTAATGCACACATTTTCATTCTATCAAGAGTGGTGCTATAACCACGGGATGATACATTCTCACTTTATCTAGACTGTGGCCATAACCACGTAATGCACACATTTTCATTATATCAAGAGTGGTGCTATAACCACGGGATGATACATTCTCTCTTTATCCAGACTGTGGCCATAACCAAGTAATGCACACATTTTCATTCTATCAAGAGTGGTGCTATAACCACGGGGTGATACATTCTCACTTTATCTAGACTGTGGCCATAACCACGTAATGCACACATTTTCATTCTATCAAGAGTGGTGCTCTAACCACGGGGTGATACATTATTACTTTATCTAGACTGTGGCCATAACCACGTAATGCACACATTTTCATTCTATCAAGAGTGGTGCTCTAACCACGGGGTGATACATTCTCACTTTATCTAGACTGTGGCCATAACCACGTAATGCACACATTTTCATTCTATCAAAAGTGGTGCTCTAACCACGGGGTGATACATTCTAACTTTATCTAGACTGTGGCCATAACCACGTAATGCACACATTTTCATTCTATCAAGAGTGGTGCTATAACCACGGGATGATACATTCTCACTTTATCTATACTGTGGCCATAACCACGTAATGCACACATTTTCATTCTATCAAGAGTGGTGCTATAATCACGGGGTGATACATTCTCACGTTATCTAGACTGTGGCCATAACCACGTAATGCACACATTTTCATTCTATCAAGAGTGGTGCTATAACCACGGGATGATACATTCTCCCTTTATCTAGACTGTGGCCATAACCAAGTAATGCACACATTTTCATTCTATCAAGAGTGGTGCTCTAACCACGGGGTGATACATTCTCACTTTATCTAGACTGTGGCCATAACCACGTAATGCACACATTTTCATTCTATCAAGAGTGGTGCTCTAACCACGGGGTGATACATTATTACTTTATCTAGACTGTGGCCATAACCACGTAATGCACACATTTTCATTCTATCAAGAGTGGTGCTCTAACCACGGGGTGATACATTCTCACTTTATCTAGACTGTGGCCATAACCACGTAATGCACACATTTTCATTCTATCAAGAGTGGTGCTATAACCACGGGATGATACATTCTCACTTTATCTAGACTGTGGCCATAACCACGTAATGCACACATTTTCATTCTATCAAGAGTGGTGCTATAACCACGGGATGATACATTCTCACTTTATCTAGACTGTGGCCATAACCACGTAATGCACACATTTTCATTCTATCAAGAGTGGTGCTCTAACCACGGGGTGATACATTCTCACTTTATCTAGACTGTGGCCATAACCACGTAATGCACACATTTTCATTCTATCAAGAGTGGTGCTATAACCACGGGGTGATACATTCTCACTTTATCTAGACTGTGGCCATAACCACGTAATGCACACATTTTCATTCTATCAAGAGTGGTGCTCTAACCACGGGGTGATACATTATTACTTTATCTAGACTGTGGCCATAACCACGTAATGCACACATTTTCATTCTATCAAGAGTGGTGCTCTAACCACGGGGTGATACATTATTACTTTATCTAGACTGTGGCCATAACCACGTAATGCACACATTTTCATTCTATCAAGAGTGGTGCTATAACCACGGTGTGATACATTCTCTCTTTATCTAGACTGTGGCCATAACCACGTAATGCACACATTTTCATTCTATCAAGAGTGGTGCTTTAACCACGGGGTGATACATTCTCACTTTATCTAGACTGTGGCCATAACCACGTAATGCACACATTTTCATTCTATCAAGATGGTGCTATAACCACGGGGTGATACATTCTAACTTTATCTAGACTGTGGCCATAACCAGGTAATGCACACATTTTCATTCTATCAAGAGTGGTGCTATAACCACGGGGTGATACATTCTCACTTTATCTAGAGTGTTGCCGTAACCACGTGATGTACACATTTTCATTCTATCAAGAGTAGTGCTATAACCACATTGTGATACATTTTTACTTAATCAAGAGGGTTATCAAACTCTTATAGACAGATATTAAGTCACCAAAGAGGCGCTTCGCACCCAGGTATCAGAAGTAAGAGGTTGGGATTAAAAATGTTTAAGATATTATCGTTGAGTTTGTAAGACGAAATGAGCTATCAAATGAAAGATAATTGAAATGGCTATATGTTTGTAAAAAAATTTCTTCAATTTAACTAAAATAAATTAACACAATAGATTTCCGAATGGGATTTAGTTTAAAGTGATCCGGGTACTCATAGCCGCTATTCGGACCCAAGTCTCTTTAAACTAAATCCCATTCAGATGTCACTTATAAAGAAAATAATATTTTAAATAGATGTTTTGAATTCAACCTCTCTGTTCGGATACCCGGGAGCGAATTTTGCAGCCTTTAGTTAAATGATAGAAGTTTTAAATTAGAAATGTTTGAAAAATTCCTTAGTCTATGAAATTTTACTTTAAAATGTCTCTTCCCACCATTACTTGTGTAAACAAAGGGACGCAAGTAGATAAAGAAAAGACGCCATACACGTGACGAATTATATCAGGATATAAATCAATTCACATAAAATATACCATTAGGTTTATCATGCTAATTATATGAGGTATAAATCTTTTCATATAAAGTATCCAATTTAAAGCGATGTTGCCTGCTTTTATCCTTTTCATAAGAGTTTATTTATTATTGAAACGATTTTTAGTTGTTACTCTGAACTGCTTTCAAAACGAATTTTTATGCGCGCATCGAAATTGTTCATTAGGTGTAAACAAAAAAAAATCATCAATGAGTGTATTATTGATTTATTTTAACTTTACACTGAGAAGCCAAATGTATTTTTGTTGAAACTGTTTACTATTGACAGTTCATTTGGTGAAGATGATATATTTTTAGTGTGATAAAAGATGTGTTATTTGTTAAAGATCTGGTTGCAACTTTCAGTCATTACCCCATCACCTCGGCCAGTAAACAATCATTACAATCATTCCTCGGCCAGTAAACCATCATTACAATCATCTCCTCGGCCAGTAAACCATCATTACAATCATCTACTCGGCCATTTAACGATCACTACAATCTTCTCCATGGAATATAAACCATCATTACAATCATCTTCTCGGCCAGTAAATCATCTTTACAAATCTCCTCGGCCCAGTAAACAATCATTAAAATAATCTCCCATCTGCCAATAAACCATAATTACAATCATCTCCTCGTCAGTAAAACATCATTATAATCATCTCCTAGGCCTGTATACCATTATTACAATCATCTCCTCGGCCCAGTAAACCATCATTACAATCATCTCCTCGGCCCAGTAAACCATCATTGCAATCATCTCCTCGGCCAGTAAAACATCATTACAATCATCTCCTAGGCCAATAAACCATCAGTACAATCATCTCCTCGGCCCAGTAAACCATCATTACAATAATCTCCTGGGCCAATAAACCATCAGTACAATTATCTCATCGGCCCAGTAAACCATCATTACAATCATCTCCTTGGACAGCAAATCATCATCACAATCATCTACTCGGTCAGTAAACCATCATTACAATCCTCTCCTCGGCCAAGTAAACCATTATTACAATCATCTCCTCGGCCAATAAACCATCATTACAATCATCTCCTTGGCCCAGTAAACCATCAATACAATCATCTCCTCGGCCAATAAACCATCAATACTATCATCTTCTCGGCCCAGTAAACCATCATTACCATCATCTCCTCGGCCAATAAACCATCATTACAATCATCTCCTCGGCCAAAAAAACATCATTACAATCATCTTCTCGGTCAATAAACAATCATTACAATCATTGAATATTTTCTACTCAATTGTGTTTTTGTATTACTCACATTTTAAAACGGTTGCGTCAATGTCATCTTGTTTTTTTTCTCCTACGTCACAACCAGGAAATCTACACACTGAGGATTGACATGAGACAGGGAAGTAATGTGTACTGGGCTGAGTATAAATCTTTTATGGTGAAGAATGAGTCAGACAACTACAGACTCCATCTCGGTGTTTTCAGTGGTAATATCCAGGATTCATTAAGCTACCATAACAACATGGCATTTTCTACACTAGACAGAGACAATGATAATTGGAGTAGCGTTAATTGTGCTCAAGGTTATCAATCCGGCTGGTGGTATAAAACGTGCCATTGGTCCAATTTAAACGGTGTTTGGGGTTTGAAAGCAATCAATGGTTTATGTTGGTTGGATGATCAATCCGTCTGGAAATATTTGGATTTTGTTGAAATGAAATTAAGACTCAAATAAAATGAACGTCTACTCAGGTTATGACATCTTTACATTTTTATGTAAAACTCGCTGGGTTGTTATTGCTTTAAAAAGTGTTGTTAGTATTCTAATATTTAATAGAAACTAACAAAATGTATTATGTTTTAGATTCTTAACATCATAAATATGAAATGTAGACTGCAGACATGATTAGGACATGAACAGACAACTGAAGACATGACAAAAGGACACACTGACAACTTAACACACTGACTAATCAACACAAATAAAACATACATAAAGCGTGTTTGTTAGTGAATTTAGATACTTTTAGTTTGTATTAAAGGATCATTTACTTAAAAATAAAATTAAATTGCACTTGTATTTATCAAATATTTGAATTTCGTTAATTCATTTAAATTTAATTATTTTCCAACTATAAATCTCAAAATGAAATTATATTAATTAACATTACATTTCAGCTGCTCTATATTTCCATCGACTGTTTCTATTTATTGTATTTTTTTTGTGTGTGATAAATTTCTAATAATTAATACTTGTTAGAAAGCAGTTTTATTATTATTATTATTATATATTTTTAAATCAAGCGAAAGATTTGAATAGTTTACATGTAAATGATATTACCTTTATGTATAAACATATTTTTAAACTACAACTGTTAAACGGAATTGTGTTGAGGTTTTTCTCCACTTTTCTACAAAAATAAACTTATTTTAGCGAAGCCATGGAAAAGAAAATGTTAAGAACGCAAACTAAATATTATTTATATTATATACATATTTTACAAATATACATGAACGTATGTATGTATGTGCCATATTTGCTCCTACACCATTAATGCGACTGCGATAAAACTTTGAAGAGATATGTACCACAAGCTCGCAAATTTTTTCTGAGCCATTACAAACCTTTTAAAATATTACGTTGTGGGCTTTCGATTCTTAATATATGTTTTTTTTCCAAATAAGAGTCTGTCAAAAAATAATTTCCGTAATCGCTCCTATACCATTAATCAGAATGCGTCAAAACTTTAGTGAGATTTTCGAGGGCGCCTGCAACATTTTTTAAATGACAACTACCATTTTACAATATTTCGTTTTGAAAGGGGCCCTCTAATCATTTGTTTTAAAATATGAACTTTAAAAAATATCATTTCAAGCAGGGCTTATGCATGGTTTGATAGAACCTTAATCAAATACAAAATCCCACTTAAAATTTTGAGTTTGATATAACAAGTATGTTTCGGAAGTAAAACTACCATTCTACTATATTCCGTTTGTGGTCAAGGGCCGACAATTCATTTTCCTCCTTTATTTTAGATATATACTTTTAATGTCCGCATGCGTTTCTATACCATTCATCCAATTACGATACAACTTTAGTGAATTGATATGTCCCCGCCAGCATAGGATTCTTAATTAATACAAACATTTAAGAACAATCCGTTAATTTTTTTATTTTTATTTTATTTTTTAAATGAGTGATATAAATATCATTTGAAATAGGTCTAATGCATTTGTGAATGGAATTTTAATCAAATACAAACAGCAACATTTCAATTTGTGATTGACATAATAAGTAGTTTTATGAATTTTTATAACCATTTTACAATATTTCGTTTGGTGTCGTGGGTCCTAAATTTATATAAATAAATAAATGAGCTATAAAAATATAACATTAAACAGAGCTAATGCATTAAGATATGGAATTTAATCTAATACAAACAGCGATACTTTCGTTAGTGTGTGACATAATTTAGTTTGTTTATGTTTTTGTACAACCATTTTTCAATATTCAGTTTTCTACCGTTGCCTTAAATTCCTTTTTTTTTTTATCGTATACGATCTTTGAAAAAAAAATCCGTGTGCGCTTCTATACCATTTATCTGAATGCAATAAAACATTAGAGAGACGTTTTGTTCACGACCGAAATGCTTTTTGAATGATTACAACCATTTTAATATATTTAGTTTTGAGTCAGAGACCCTATATCTGTTTTTGATGATATGAGTTACAAAAAATATTTTTAAAAAAGAACTAATGCATCCTTGGATGCAATTTATGTTAAATACAAATAACGACATTTTAATTTGTGTGTAACATAATAAGTAGGTTTATGAATTAATAAAATCATTTTACAATATTCAGTTTGGTTTCGGGGCCCTATTTTTCAATTATATTATTATGAGGAATAAAAATATAATTTTAAACAAATATAATGCATGAGTGGATGGAATTTAATCCAAAAAAAAGTAGCGTTTTTTCAATTTGTGTGTGGCATAATTTATTAGGTTGAAATTTATTTGAGTACGCTCCAGACGGTAAAACAAGAAACAGAATAGTGTGTATATAAAAAGTACTTTCATTAATAATTGAAACAAAGCAAACACTTTATTTCTTTGAGTGGCATCGGCATTTTGCTAGAAGTTTTATATATTTAATAACAAACACTCACTCAAAGTAAACAATTTTACTAATTTTTTTCACATTAAATAAAACAATAATTAGTGTTAGTAACTCAAGTTGAATAACAAACTATAAATACTATTGTTTAGAAATATAAAAAAAAATGTATATACAATTTTGTGACATCTACTCAATAAACTCATATTTACTGCATCCGAAAAAAATATAATAAATTACTGTCATAACTTTCATAAAGTAATATTATTGCCTTTTTATCTTTTAATTCAATTAAAATATATGAATCGAGGATAATATGAAATAAATGAACACAAATCTATTTTTAAAATTTGTATTTTTTTGCTTTAAAATTATATTTTTGATTTATATAACTCTAATAAATTCATGTTCAATTGATACTTATGGCATATTGATTGCACTCTGAAAGAAAATCAATAATGAAAATTAAAATATAGCCTTTATTTTCTCCAATGTCATGATAGTGAAACTTTGAACCAGTTTTAAAACATAAGGTCATTATTATTTTGTTACATCATAACTGTAACTATTTTGAACATAATATGATTATAATTGTTTAAAAAAAACTACAGTTACTATTTGAATCTAATCAATTATAACTTTCTTACAACGTATCTGTAAGCATTTTAAACATATTGTTACGATAACTTTGTTACAATAAAACTGTAATTTTTTTAACATAAAGTCATTATAACTTTCTTAGAACATAACTTTAACTATTTTAACATAATATCATTATAAATGTGTTACAACATAACTGTAACTATTTTAACCTACTTAATAAAGTTTAATCAGCAGTTACAAGTTTGTGTTATTCTCTCTTTGTTATATAAACAAATAAACAATGTTGACTGAATTTATGATGGCTACACATGAACATGTGTTTGTATCAGAATAATGAGGAAAGGGGAGATCGAGAGAGATTGTGAGAGAGAGGGAGAAAATGTGATTGACTTGAAGATAAAGAAATGACGATACACGGAAGAAGGAGATTTAATATTTTAATAGTTGTTTTTTTCTCTCTAGCAGTAGCTGTAACTGTAGGAGTAAAATCCGTAAAGAGTAACAGACCGAGATAGCAAGACAGACACTCGAAGATAGAGAGTTCAGGGGGAGTCAGACACAGAGTCAGAGTGACCGGGAGAGAGAATACAACTAACTGAGATAGGCTGACAGGGATAGACACAGATGTACAACAGTGTTAGACTAGACTCTAGTCTCTAGAGCGACAGCGATAGAGACGAGACAAACACACACATTCATTAACTGAATTTAACAAAACAAGGGTAAAATCTGATTTAAAAAGACAAATTTTATTATTTTTATGTTTTAAATCCAATTTATCGTGCTTATGTTAATTTGTTTTGTGTTCTTGTAGTAGGAAATTTAAAAAATTCAGGTCTGTCAGTTTATTTTTTGCTCGGTTTGTCCGTCAGCTGAGCGAATCGGTCGCCATCTTTAAATTTTGTTTACACTAGAGCTATCTCTCATTGGGCCTTTAAATCACGTGACTTCAAATGTCACGTGATATTAGTGACTTAGCCCCCTTTTCCATTGTAAACATTGGACTATGCTCCTTTTTCCATTGTAAACAGATTTTTCGCTTCCATTTTCTTATGGACTTATCAATATTTTCTCATTTAAACTTAATTCCTCACCTTCTATTTTTAACTGGATATTATACAGGGGTGATAACTCAAAAAAAATTAAAAATGGACTCTGCCGTTTTTTTCCCTTCAGGTCTTCATGTGTGTATCAGAATAATAAGGAAGGGGAGATCGAGATAGATTGTGAGAGAGAGTGAGAAAATGTGAGTGACGTTAAGATAAAGAGATGACGATACACAGAAGAAAGAGATGTTATATTTATTGAGACAATCGGTGAGGGAAGGGGGAACAGAAAATATTGAGAGTTGGAAATAAGAGGTGATAGATAAATATATAGAGAAGAATGATAATGAGACAAAGAAACAAGAGAGGTGAAGAAGAAAGTGAGAGTTTGAAAGAGAGTTGGAGAGAAAGGGAGTGAGTTGTAAAGAGAAAATAGATCTAAAAGTAGATAGATAATGTGAAGGAAAGAGAGAGCACCATGTAAGGGAGACACTGAGAAATTGATTTAAAAAACTAGAAAATTTAAAAGAATTCGCCCTTCCCTTATTTTAGAAACATCAACAAATTTTAATTTTGATAAAATTCCTTGAAAGTTAGATACTTGTTTATTTATTGTTATGAAATGAAAAGGCTCATGAAATTATTTATTAGCTAATCTGAGGAATAGTAAAAAATTGATACTTATTGTATAACTTTTTGTTTAATTTAGATATGATGGGTTGATTGTCTAAATTCCTCCCTAGATTAAGCGATTGGTTTAATTTTTTAATTTTTTTTTTTTTTTTTTTTTTTTTTTTTTTTTTTTTTTTTTTTTATTTTTTTATTTTTTTTTTTTTTTTTTTTTTTTTTTTTTTTAATTTGATTACCAATAACTGTTTAATATATAAAGTCAGCTTAAAGTCAAAATATAATCTCAATACTGCTGGCTCTTGGTCATGGGACCTTCTTCCTGCCGTCATGGTCTTGGGCATGTGCACTTCTTTCTGAGGCCATGATTTGGACATGAACCCTTCTTTCCCGAGGCAATAGTCAAACATTTTCACTCTCTCATATTAGAGATAAAACTTTTTTTATATTCAAGGAACTTAAGGTTGTCTAAGATTGTTTTTTCTTTATTAATACTATTAAAGTAGTGCCTAATAATTAAATAGCACCTGTAAAAGTTTGGCATAAATTTTCGTTGAAATAATTCATCTAACTGCTTATTTTAACATCGATTAAATTGACATTGCAATTCTAAGTAAATTTAATTTTTTTAAATATAAATTTAATCCGAATGTGTGTTTCTCGGACAAATTAATTAGTTATATTATACAATGTGCATACACACTTTAAAAAAAAATACCTTATCATTATTATTGTTATTACTATTATAATAATATTATAATTTTTTATTATTATTATATTGGCACACTCTTCTGCCAGCTATGTTGGCTTACTCTTCTGCCAGCTATATTGTCCAACTCTTCTGCCAGCTTTAATGCCCCAATCTGGAGCTGGAGCTGACGAAAAACTCAACTTTGTTTTTCTTAACTAATAATAAAAAAAAGGTCCAAATCGGCTAGTAACATTTTTGGTGTAGAATTGTAAGAGTGTGTAAGTTAGTTCAGACTTAGTAACATTTTGGGTGTAGAATTGTAAGAGTGTGTAAGTTAGTTCAGACTTTGTAACATTTTGGGGTTTAGAATTGTAAGAGTGTGTAAGTTAGTTCAGACTGTTTAAACATTTTGGGTGTAGAATTGTAAGAGTGTGTAAGTTAGTTCAGACTTTGTAACATTTCTGGTGTAGAATTGTAAGAGTGTGTAAGTTAGTTCAGACTTTGTAACATTTTGGGTGTAGAATTGTAAGAGTGTGTAAGTTAGTTCAGTCTTTGTAACATTTTGGGTGTATAATTGTAAGAGTGTGTAAGTTAGTTCAGACTTTGTAACATTTTGGGTGTAGAATTGTAAGAGTGTGTAAGTTATTTCAGACTTTGTAACATTTTGGGTGTAGAATTGTAAGAGTGTGTAAGTTAGTTCAGACTTTGTAACATTTTGGGTGTAGAATTATAAGAGTGTGTAAGTTAGTTCAGACTTTGTAACATTTTGGGTGTAGAATTGTAAGAGTGTGTAAGTTAGTTAAGACTTTGTAACATTTTGGGTGTAGAATTGTAAGAGTGTGTAAGTTAGTTCAGACTTTGTAACATTTTGGGTGTAGAATTGTAAGAGTGTGTAAGTTAGTTCAGACTTTGTAACATTTTGGGTGTAGAATTGTAAGAGTGTGTAAGTTAGTTCAGACTTTGTAACATTTTGGGTGTAGAATTGTAAGAGTGTGTAAGTTAGTTCAGACTTTGTAACATTTTGGGTGTAGAATTGTAAGAGTGTGTAAGTTAGTTCAGACTTTGTAACATTTTGGGTGTAGAATTGTAAGAGTGTGTAAGTTAGTTCAGACTTTGTAACATTTTGGGTGTAGAATTGTAAGAGTGTGTAAGTTAGTTCAGGCTTTGTAACATTTTGGGTGTAGAATTGTAAGAGTGTGTAAGTTAGTTCAGGCTTAGTAAAATTTTCTTTAAATATTTTTCTCAAGCTCTGGTCAAGATAGTCATCAATAAGAAATAGTAAGTGTTAAGTAAAATCAAATATGCAAAAGAAACTATTAGTAGAGGTATTAATTAGTCTTTCAAATTCATCATGTCGAACGCTCATTTAATGCTTAACATCTTATAATTGTTATAAATATTCTTCTAATTTAAATACGTAATTCTTATTTTGAGCTTGTTGATGTTTTGAAACTTAACACAATCAACGTAAACACGACCTTGATTGACAAACATTTTTATAATGTTTTGTTTACGTGATATAGAGATTGCGTAACAATACCGGTATTACAAAATGTGTATGTCATCAAAATGTGATCAAATAATAATTTGAAAGTTGAGAACGATTTTATACAAAAATCCAATCAAATGGATGATTAAAATTTGACGAAAATGTGAACGTTTGCACTGAGTAAATGTTTATTTTAAAGTCCATCATTTCTTAGATGATAAAAAATATGCCAATATACAGCTCCTTAGATGATACAAATATGCTAATGTTTTATAGACATATGCACTACCTTAAATGTTAAAATTATGTCTCTGTGATACGACGATATAAACTAGCTTATAAGGTACAAGCATGTCTCCTTTCATAACCTATTTCTTTTAAAGTCAGACTAAGATAAATATAAAATCCTATTTTCTCTTATTATGTGAGTAATTATTTTTGGTGGTTATATGTAAATTATTTGAATGATTTTTATAGGGCCCCCACCCCCATCTCAGACATAACTTAAACAGTAATTTATTAAATGGGCCCCCCCCCCTGGGGCCCCCATTTTATTTGAAAAGTAATATAGTTATAGTATTTTAATTTAGTTGTATAAAAATTCGCATTCGAGAAATAATTATTAAGAAGAGTAATTTTTTACACTTTTCATGAAAAATATTAAATTTAATCTAGAATGTTCCAGAAGGTTCTTTATTGTTCTATGGAAATATATTATTTGTATCTAAAAGCTTGTGTGTGTTTGTGTAGTGTCTTTCTAGGGTTGTGTTTGTTTGTGTAGTTCTTTCTAGGGTTGTTTGTGTTTGTGTAGAGTCTTTCTAGGGTTGTGTGTGTGTTTGTGTAGTGTCTTTCTAGTGTTGTGTGTGTGTTTGTTTTGTTACATTCTAGGGTTGTGTTTTTGTGTAGTGTCTTTTTAGGGTTGTATGTGTGTTTGTGTAGTGTCTTTTTAGTGTTGTGTGTGTGTTTGTGTAGTGTCCTTTTAGGGTTGTGTGTGTGTTTTGTATGATATTATTATTTTCATTTCCTAAACTAAAGACAGAAAATTGTGCATACAACAAAAAGTCTTAGTTATACAAGAAAAAAAGTTTTAAAAAGTAAAACAGAATAATTTTAAGAAAATAAAATTTAGAAATGTAGTTAAAAAAACAATAAATGATCTAGATAAAATAAGATTAACAATTTCTTTTTATTCTGACATAATATTCCACATAAAGATTTTAACATTTCATTGTGTTCATCCTATGCAGCTAAAATGTGAAAGAGGAATCACTGGTCTAATAGGTTCAAGACTGATCACGTCACTAGACAACAATAAACAAGTTCTGTGTGATACAGAAACAGAC
>CAXITT010000746.1:73245-89180 GCA_964033795.1 Lymnaea stagnalis | reverse complement strand
GATGACATTTAATCCATTACATAAAAATGTGCCCAGTACAAAATATGACATTTAATTCATCGCATTAAAGTTTTCCCGGTCTAAAAATATGAAATCTAATTCATTGCATACAAGTTAATCCAGTCCAATTCATATTTTTTTTTCATCTTATTATAATTGCACGGGTCAAAAAATTGCATTTAATTTATTTAAAAAAATAAGTCATTTAATTGATCATATACATTTTAGCCCATTAAAAAATATACCATTTAATGTATCACAATCAAATAGGCCTAGTTCGAAATATGATATTTAGTTTATGAATTTAAAGTTGGCTCAGTTCAATGGGACGTCGTGGTAGATTTTCTTAAGTATCTAGGCTGAAATAACTTCGTGACTCTGACGAAAATACTGCCAGAAAAATTCAAAAGATCCTAGAAACACATTCGCTAAATACTCCTAGGCAATTCCCAAAGTTTATAGTAATATTTGTAACATATCAAAGCTGAGAAACATGGCTGAAGTACTCAGACTTTGTAGGCTTATTGTCTGGGATGAATCCTTAGAAACACATTCGCTAAATACTCCTAGGCAATTCCCAAAGTTTATAGTAATATTTGTAACATATCAAAGCTGAGAAACATGGCTGAAGTACTCAGACTTTGTAGGCTTATTGTCTGGGATGAATCCGCTATGGCACACAGAGGGGGTGTTGAGGCTTTAGACAGGACACTTAAAGATATCAGTTACACCAACAAACTAATGGGAGGGTTGACAGCTCTGGTGGCTGGAGACTCCCGGCAAACCCTACCTGTCGTTCCAAGAGGAACACGTGCAGACAAAGTTAAAGCATTTCTTAAATCTTCATACCTTTGGCCTCAAATCATTGTTCTTTCTTTGACATTAAACATGAGGGTTCATTTAAAAGGAAACAAAAAAGCGGCAGAGATCTCTGCCCATCTGATGAGAATAGGTCATGGCAGATTCAGTCGAGGAAATCGTACAATTACTATTCCTTCAAATATATGTCACCTTGTGAATACCTTATCAGACTTGCTTAAACACGTTTACTACAATCTACGAAATCTCCAAGAAAAAGACGTGACCTGGTTTAGAGAGAGAGCTATCCTTACACTGAGAAATGACGTGACTACAACTATAAACCACATTTTACTTCAAGAACTACCTTCAGAAACTATAACATAACAGTCTGTGGATTCAGTTGTGGAAGACGCGGTGCACTATCCAGCAGAGTTTCTCAACTCGCTAAGTCCTCAAGGCACTCCTCGACATAATCTAACTATGAAAGTGGGAACACCAATAATGTTATTACGAAACTTACAACCACCAAAACTTTGTAGCGGCACCAGACTTTAAATCTCGTGTCTGCAAAAGAACATAATCGAGGCAAGTATTTTCACTAGCAGTGGCTCAAGGAAGAAAGTTTTTATTCATGGCATCCCCGTTATACCCTCTGACCTCCCATTTCAATTCAAGCGCCTCCAATGTCTAGTAAGACTGCTTAGCAATGACAATTAATACGTGTCTAGGACAGACCCTACAAAAGTTGGCATTGATTTAAGAACAGATTGCTTTTTGCATGGCCAACTATACGTTGCGTGCTAAAGAGTGAGCTCAGAGCACAATTGTGGTCATACTACAACTGTAGGGCCAAACAGACAACGAAGTATAAAATGTTATCCTTAAAAAATAAATATTAGTAACTTTTCACTCAATTTATTGATAATATCTTACCTTTTTTTTCTTAAAAAAAGGCTCTCCACTGCGAAGCGCGGGTATTTTGCTAGTCTAATATATATTAATAACGCATATATATAAAAAAAAGCACATAAAATCTATTTTTATTAAGTGTATTCACACAAATTAAAACAGAAAAATATATATTCTCTTTGTAAATTTAAACAAAATGTCACATACAATATTATTTAACTACCTTTATTTATTAAAAGTAGACCATATAATTTCTATTAACTACTTATATTAAAACAAATTAACACATACAATCTCTGTTGACTAATTTTATGTTGTTGTTCCTCCGTGGAAATCGACTAGAACCATCGAATCATCCGGTTAGGGAGGGTGGGTTTCGGTGAGCTCGTAGGTGGCTTGCTGCTCCTATCCGTGCTCGGAAAAATATCTGGCACCATGGGCAGTGGAGAGTTGCCACAGTTGCTGATCTAATATTGCCATACGTGCCTCAGCTTAAGTTATTCTACTGGCTTCATGAGTTTCAGCCCCCCTCTTGAAAGCTACTCACCACCTGGTCTGGTCTGGGCTGTCTGCACCCATTTAGTAGGGTTGATGCTGAAGGCCAACATTGCAGCGTCAAGTGTGTCTTTTTAATGCATGTTTTGACCTCCTTGGGAGCACTTGCCTCTATTGAGTTCTACGAAATATATCTGTTTTTAGAGACGGTGTTCTTCTATACGGGCTACGTTTTCCATCAAATGGCGTTGATACTGCATCAGGATGGTGAAGATACTAGGTAGGTTAGCTCTAGCAAGGATCTCTGTGTCAGTAACTTTTCTTGCCACCTGATGCCGATGAATGTCCTGAGGCAGGTTGTGTGAAAATGTGTCAGTTTCTTGGCATGACGCTGGTAGACTGTCCACGTTTTACATCCGTTGAGTAATATCGACACCTCTCCTGTGCCTTTCTTTGCTGCGGAATCTCCCAAATATGGCACTAGCTTTTGCTAGTCTGACATTCATTTCATCAACCATGATCTGGAGAGGATGCTGTCCATGTAAGTTCTTCTTCTTCTTATATATGAGGTGCCCACGATCAATTTGTTGATCATTCTGGCTCCTGGTTTAAATTCAGAGTTTGCCTTTTCTTAGATGGGTTGCCGTCCAACGCTAACGAGTCCCATCTACCCGGGGTGCTTGGGATGATTTGCTTTTGGTGG
Organism: Lymnaea stagnalis; assembly: GCA_964033795.1. Lineage (NCBI taxonomy): Eukaryota > Metazoa > Mollusca > Gastropoda > Lymnaeidae > Lymnaea > Lymnaea stagnalis. The sequence continues at coordinate 86,272 of CAXITT010000746.1, read as the reverse complement.
GGATTGAACTCCAGACCACCAGCTGTTTAGTTTGAGACCGTTTAGACCGCTCGGCCACCCAGCACCCCAAAGCTAATTTATCCATCGCGTTAAGACGCTGTCCACTGATGATGATGTTTCGTTAAACGTAGGATTTACTTGGGAGCTGGTTTATACATCATCTCAGCCTTCTTGGTGTTCATCGTTAAGGCCAAAGTTATTGCAGGTCCAAGAGAAGGCTGTGTTGCATGGCGGCGTCTGAGGCAGCGTTGAGAATCTCGTTGCTGGTGCTTTGTTTAACCTTGGTTTTTGCTTGAAGCCTGCTAAGGTTTATGACTAATATATTGTTGGGAAAATAGATTTACAAACCCGTGGTGGAGTCCTTGAATGCATCAGACATATTGCTGAATACGTAATACTAAAGAGTGTGGGAGCCAGTACACAGCCGGCCTCAACAGCGTTTGGGACAGGGATTTGCTTGAGATGACTGACCGTTGTCCTGCAATCGGGCCAGCCACCCATCATTCAGGATACGGATGATGTTGTTGAACTTGTCTGAGCATTTATATATGAGCTATGTATATTGAAACAAAGTGATACGTACAAACTCTGTTAACTACTTACATTTGATTAGACGACACACACATCTCTATTGACTACATTTATATAAACAAAGTAGCCCATACATTATCTATTGACTACGTTTATATAAACAGAATAACACATACAATATCTATTTACTACGTTTATATGAACCGAGTAACATATACTATCTCTATTGACTACGATTATATAAATAGAGTAGCATAGCAGTTATTGAAAATTCTAATTATAAAGTTAATAATAACATTATTTTTAACTATACTTTGAGAAACAAAAATTATTTTTATTACTATTGTTTACTATGGGCAGTTTGCTTTGGTGAGGAGGAAATATTTTTAGAGAGGTCAACGGTATGTCATCTGTTAAAGATCTGATTACAACGTCAAGTCATTACCACATCTCCTCGGCCAGTAAACCAAGATTACACTCATCTCCTCGGCAAGTAAACCATCATTACAATCATCTCTTTGGCCAGTAAACCATCATTACAATTATCTCTTTGGCCAGTAAACTATCATTACAATCATCTCCTTGGCCAGTAAACTATCATTACAATCATCTCTTCGGCCAGTAAACCATCATTACAATCATCACTTCGGCCAGTAAACAATCATTACAACCAAAAAGTGTTTTCTTTGAAACTTTCCTGTTGTATTTTATTCACATTTTAAGACCTTCATGTCAATTTCATTTTTTTCTCTTATGTCACAACCAGAAAATCTACACACTGAGGATTGACATGAGAGAGGGAAGTAATGCGTAGAGTGCTGAATATGATTCTTTTGTGTTGAAGAATGAGTCCGACAAATACAGACTCCATCTCGGTGTTTTCAATGGTAATATCAAGGACTCTTTCAGCAAGCATAACAACGTAACATTTTCTACACCAGACAGAGACAATGATATTCACAGTAGCGTCAATTGTGCTCAACATTATCAATCAGGATGGTGGTATAATGCGTGCCATTCTTCATATTTAAATGGTGTTTGGGGTTTAAGTACAGCCTGTGGTTTATGTTGGTATTATAACTCCGCCTTTAATCTTTTGGATTTCGTTTAAATGAAAATTAGACTTAAATAAAATGCACGTCTACGCCAGTAATAATTATTGGACATTCTTTGTGAAACTCGCTTTGTTGGAATTGCTTTAAAACATGTTGATTTTGTTCTTCTATTTAATAGAAACAAATAAAATAAAACATTTCAAATTATGAACACCATGAATATGAAATGTTGAGAAAATGATTTTGTACAAGAAAAAAACTCATCAAATGAATTACTTCAAATTCATATGTGTATGTCAGTGGGATCTTTCATAACGAGCTCTCCCTTTTAGAAATACATCAGTTAACTAAGACATTTTGTCAATAATTTTTGTCTTTGTTATCGAACGATTCTTTGCGTTTTAAAAATAGTGATACTTCAGTACATCCAATGGCTTTTAGTTTTAGTATGTTTACAGTACACATGGTTTGTGTTAGTCATGAGTTCGAAGACTACTTTTTGTTATTATCGTCTTGTTATTTTAGCTTGCATTTTTTAGTTTGAAATGAAAATTATTTTTAATAACAATCGAGTTATTATGGACTGTTATCCGTATTAAAAAAAATTATCTTATTTTAGTATAATAACAATATACATGAACTGTTGAAACCATGTCTTAAATAGACCTATAAAGAATAACCATACCAAAACTAAGGCTAATTACACTTAAAAATGTTTGTTAAGTTAATGATAAATTGAAACAATCAAAAAATAAACCTACTGATTAATTGTATATTGATTGGCTTGGATCGGTAAAATTTAAAAGAAGATCCAATGTTGTAAAAGGTACAATGATGACAAGGTAATCTACACCCATACATCAAATGTTAGTAACAAATCTCTGTCTCCTACAGCAAAACTCTACCCTAATAAATGATAGCACAACATCTTCCTCTTCCTTCCTGGAGATGACGTAAACATGACGCCAACATAACACTTTGTAAACTATTTAAAAAAATGATAATGCCATTTAGGTTGATCCGTTGATTTCTTGACGTCAACACTGAGTAAATGTGCTGTTGTTGATGTCATTAAATATAGTAACTTTTGATTTGATTAATTTACATAGGATGTTGAATATAGTGTATTGTAACAATTGGAGTAGCTGATAGTTCCGATAAAATAGATGCGAGGACATGTGTGCACAAATTTATGACAATCGTTTTAAGTTAAAGATTTGTTTCGTAATATTAGTCTTTATTTAATTTTCCGAGTATGCACTTTGGAAATTACAATAATTTAATTTTTCGAAGGTTTCAACAGAAACGGTAATATACATTGATTTCAATGGGATCATTATTTTAGTTATGGGAAAGTCTAAGGACGGAGTCACACTAATGGTTAATGAACTGACAACAAAACAGACTAACACATGTTAAGTGGACTCACTGACAAATAAAGACATGACAAATGGACTAACGGTAAGCTCAAGACCTGATAAGTGGAATCTCGGACAACTAAAGTCATGCTAAGTGGACTAACTGACAACTAAAGTCATGCTAAGTGGACTCACTGACAACTAAAGTCATGCTATGTGGACTCACTGACAACTCAAGATTCAATAAGTGGACAACTGAAACAAAAGTTAACTGATAAAACAATAAATGAACACATAGAAAGGGGAACCAAAAATAATTAGTGTACCCACTGACAACTGAAGACATAATTAGTGGACCCACTGACAACTGAAGACATATTTAGTGGTCCCATTGACAACTGAAAACATAATTAGTGGACCCACTGACAACTGAAGACATACTTAGTGGACCCACTGACAACTGAAGACATAATTAATGGACCCACTGACAACTGAAGATATATTTAGTGGACCCATTGACAACTGAAAACATAATTAGTGGATCCACTGATGGTTACCCCCAACTATAAAATTATTTCCGTTGCTACCTCATAAATATGTGTTTTCAGATGGTCTAAGGCAACCCCTCTGTAAGGTTAGTTCGACCTCAAAAGGGTCACAACCCACAGGTTGAGAACCACTGGTTTAGTGCGCCATTCGATTCGTAGATGAATGTGTAGTGTTCATTTGACGTTGGTTAAGTAGCCCTTACACAAGTGGTAAAGGTATTATTCTCATTTGATAATGGACAAGTGGTCATCAGAAAGGAGATATATATAGATGTGTTTTTCATTTGATGATTGTAAAGTAGTAGAGTTGTAATGGCGGCTTAGGGATTAGTGGAATGATCTTCAACTTTTTACCATATAAGCCATTTTTTAAAATAAAAGACTTTTTCTGATTCTTTCTAACATTCATTTCAGTAGCTAATGGTCAATCTACTAATAGAAAGACCTGAGCAGCCTGTCGACTTCCTGCTGGATCTAACCATGTGTATCATGAAGCGTATGGAAATTCGCTACGAACTGGGGCATATACTAGTACAGGCCTCTTCTTCCAATGATTCCGATTTCAGATTTATGAACGATGCTTCTGAATATGAGGACACGGAGTCTTGCAATGACATCACCACTTGATTTCAGGGAAAAAAATATTACGGAGTTTGACGCAAAATGAAAGAATGAAATATACCGATAGAATAGAATGTGGAAAAAGAATAACAAAAGAAGAAAACAAAAAGAAAGAATTCCTGGAAACAATGATTTAAAACTCTCAGTGCTTGGGAAGTACTCTCTCGGAGAAGTTAGCGGTTAAACGATGACACATATGATTAAATTGAACAGACGATGTGGTAGACGTGATACTGTGAATGTTCAAATACTGGCAGTAGATGAGTAGAAACAATTTTTGTTTTGGTTTTAAGTCTGGCACATTGTATTAAGATCAAATTCTTTTTTTTTTCTTTTTTTTAAATCTCACTGAAGAAATGATATTTTAAACAGCCTGCGTAACAGCCGATGTTATCTGTGCTGTTTGCGACACGGCCAGGATCATGGGTGAATCGCCCAGATCCTGGACTTGGAATGGGTTAGTTGCGTTATTTCGTTGACGACAGAAAAGATGGTTACAACGTGAGCTCAAAACGGTTGAAGGTTGGGTCCAAACACTGGACAATGTATTGATGAGTCTTGTGAATCACACCAGATCCTAGTGGTCAATAAACAAACGAGTGGCTTAGTTCTACAGAAATAGTTAACCTCCTTCTTGGCCCATAGGAATTTCTTTTTAAAGAAAAGAAAATGTATGGATGGGACCGTGGGTCAAGATGACCTGCCTACCTGTAATATTTAGACAGTTAAATTTGGAGAGTTTACCTTGATTTAAACACTAAAGATGGCGCGTGGCTTGAATATCGGACGTAATCAAATTTAGACACGTCTTAGGTTGAATGACACGTTAAGGCCTGAACTAGACAGTTGCAATGCTGAGCTGTGTCGGTGACAGACGGGGACTGACCTATATTTAGCTAAGATATTTAAAGGCGTGAGGGTGAGACAGGACCCTACACCAGATTCCCTGGACTCAGCCCGGTGTTATTTTGGTGTGTGTCTTCTGTCGGTCTCATGGGTAGGTAAGTTGTCGCGAAAACTAGTCTCTTTATTTATGTTAGGTGAGATATGAAATATGGCCGTACAAGTAGGGAAATATTTTAATATATAACTACAAAATATAAATATTGAATTATTTTATGCCTCGAACAGCCCCCCACCCCTACCCAAAAAAGAAAAATGGGTTACGAGGTAAGGTTAGAGAGTGTAGTCTATAATCTATTGTAATATAACAAGTTATTGATGAAGTGTAGATAAATACATCAAGTAGTTTACAGCTTTTGATAACAAAATATGTTATTAAATAAAAAGATGTTTCAGTGTTTTGGAAATAGGGTAAAAATTATAGAAGAAATTGAAACAATCATTCACCAAGCCTTCGAAAATTCTACATTACTCAATGTAAACATACTGTAAGATTTCTGTTTTTATAAACAAAATAAATACACATATTAATTTTATCGATGTCCTTCAAGTTTTTTTTAAAACTTATATTTTTAAATATGTTTAATTTATCATTTGAAATTTAATTTGTTACGTGTTTGACACATCTTTTCATAAGCACCGTTTGACATATTATTGATTATCACGTTTTACATACATTTGGATTATCGCCTTTTGACATACAAATTGATTATCACCGTTTGATACTTCTATTGATTAGCTCCGGTTCATGGAGTAAACGCTTACTTTAACTTACTCAATACTTATTTTAAATATTTTTTTCTTGATATATTCCTATGCACAGCTTGGGTGCATTATGCTTTAGGTTATCTTTATGAAGCCTTGATTTCATTTAAAAGGACTGCAATGAAGGACTAAACTTCCTCATTCCAAACGGAATGTTTCTTTAAATGTTTTTTTTTTTTTGCTTATTGTTTTTATTTGTATTTTCCAAATATGTAATGGAAATCAACATACGTATTTCTCTATGTACCAACGACCAATACTTTCAGTCATCCAATATCTTTGGAAATAAAGGTGTCGCAGAAAATCGGAACTAAGCAATAAGACAAATGGTTAGTGCCATCCGAAGTTGTCATTGTGGGGCTCAACAAAAAATTAATTGTTAAGCCACCTGATCAGAGCCCGTATCAACCAAGCTCGATTGCAAACGTAGAATCGCAGGCATTCTGTTCAGAGTTAGACCAAACCGTCGGTGGGTCGGCCGTGTACAGGAGACACTAAAAATTGACAACAGCAGAAGGAGGCTGAACCCAGTCTACCACCGATGTCAGAACTCACCGGTGGCACATTATCTGACCGGTGGCACTCGGCTCAGTCTAATGACAGACACCCCGTTCTGATGAGCCGCTTGTACTTATAAAAATGTATGAACTACTTTCGGTTACATTAAATGGGCTTGACCAAGCTCATTCATATTTGCAAATGTGTATGTCTGGACCCCCCCTCTCAAATTGGCTTGACCAGGCTCATTCATATTTGCAAATGTGAATTTCAGGACACCCCCCCTCCCCCCGCGAGGGTCTCACCCAGTGCAAGTGGGGAAATACATAGCCGATGATCGGATTGTCATTAACTGTTGATATTTCTCAACATTTTATTTTTCAATGACAGTGTTGCTAGTCTTACAGCACGGGAAAGATGTCCAATATAACTTTGGTCCACCAAGGGTATTTCCTCCACCCTCCCCCCCCTTCTACCCACCATCTTTGATGTGCAGGTTATTTATGAAAAAAATAATGATGTTATTCAACTGAGGGTAGTGAAAGATTTTAGAAATAAAGGCCCACAAAAATGGTTATTGTTTCATTTAACTGGAATTTATGTGATGTACAACTCAACAGACCATCACCAACAGTGTCAAAGGTTTTAAACCTTGTGAGGTAAGCTAACTTGGCCTATCATGTTGGGCAGGCCTGCAGAACATACGGCCCGCCAGCCCCCACTTGGCGGCCCGCAGAGTAACGAAATATTCTTTATTATTATTAATTTCTTAAAAGCTTACGGACCTGCCCTGTTATCTTTTGGCCAGCACAAGTTTTTCATTAATTATTACGGCCCACACAAGTTTTCCATAACGCATTACGGCCCACCTTACACATTGTGTTGAGCAGGCCTTATGTAGGGAATCATCAAAACAACAATGATTATAAATAAAACTGATTAAGAACTGAGATATATTGTGTGCAGAATTTCATAGCATTTGAACAAAAAAACAGTTCCTAAATTTATAGGAAGTTTATGTCATGGAAGAGAAAAAGACAAAAAGAAGGCAACCGAATGTATGAATAAATACATTTAAGCCGATCTAATTTATAGCGTCAAGTATCCAAAAGAATGTAATTTGGATGAGGGCCAGCTTCAAATAGCACATGTTTTTTAAAATATCCAGACACTTGGACAGAAAGGCAGCGTTAAAGAAAGTGAAAAGAACCCAACATAATGTAACCTTATACATGTATGTTGCATAGTGTACTGTGTGTTATAGTGATGTATTATAAATGGTTAACGCAGGTCGGTTCCGAAAAATAGATGACTGGTTCTTGTGATAAAATATGAGGCCACTTTGCAGTCGTGTTTGCCTCCATATATATTAAGTGAGACGTTTTTAGATTGCAAACTACGTGAACAATAAGTTCTAGATTTTATCTGAATTGTGCGACAGTCAGGGTTTCTTTCAACTCTGTTTCCGGGGGCTTGGGGCAGTGCTCCCCCTAAACAACAAAACAAAAAAGATTATAAAAAAAAAAAAAAAAAAACTGATTAAGAACTGAGATATGTTGTGTGCAGAATTTCATAGCATTTGAAAGAAAAAAACAGTTCCTAAATTTATAGGAAGTTTATGTCATGGAAGAGAAAAAGACAACAAGAAGGCAACAGAATGTATAAATAAATACAATTAAGCCGATCTAATTTATAGCGTCAAGTATCCAAAAGAATGTAATTTGGATGAGGGCCAGCTTCAAATAGCACATATTTTTTAAAATATCCAAACATTTGGACAGAAAGGCAGCGTTAAAGACAGTGAAAAGAACCCAACATAATGTAACCTTATACATGTATGTTGCATAGTGTACTGTGTGTTATGGTGATTTATTAGAAATGGTTAACGCATGTCGGTTCCGAAAAATCGATTACTGGCGCTTGTGATAAAATATGAGGCCACTTTGCAGGCGTGTTTGGCTCCAAATATATTAAGTGAGACGTTTTTAGATTGCAAACTACGTGAACAATAAGTTCTAGATTTTATCTGAATTGTGCGACAGTCAGGGTTTCTTTCAACTCTGTTTCCGGGGGCTTGGGGCAGTGCTCCCCCCCCCCCGGGAAACGCTAAGTGCCCCCCCTGAGCAAAAATATGTCCAAAAATAAATCAACTGGAACTGCAGGCACTGCAGCCCCGAAAAATCTGAAATGCCCCCCCCCCCCAACATCTGAAGTGCTCCCCAGGTGGAAAATCTCTAAAAGAAACACTGTGTTCTCATTTTTTGTTTTCTAGTGATTGTACTACAATGCTCCACCGTGCCATGTGTTATTGTACTACAATGCTCCACCGTGCCATGTGTGGTTGTCCAACAATGCTCCACCATGCCATGTGTGATTGTACTGCAATGCTCCACCGTGCCATGTGTGATTGTACTACAATGCTCAGAATAATAATATTGAAATTAAAAAATACCGTGAACTGATTGACCTGGAGTGTCTCATGACCCACAAAAAGTTTACGACAAACAAACATCACACTGGATCAAACTGCGAGGACAGAGAAAGTCTTTAAGAGACATGGTTAGCTGCGACATCCGATGTTTGAAATAATCAGTAGTCAATTATTCGACTCTCTAGTTTATAGATACATATGAAATTTATAAATATTAAATTTAAACGCAAATGATTACAAAAGTAACCCGATGAAGAGAACACCCGCTCTGCCTTCACACGGGTCGTATGCTACTGAGTGAGACATGTGTATGCAGAGTTAATCAAGTTCGTAACGGTCATATTTACATTACGTCAGAACTGTAAGTTTTATTATCGGCTTAAGTAACTAGTGTACAATCAGGACATGGGCCGTACGTTGCAGGGTAACTCTTGACTTGGCGAATCTTCTTCATAATGAGTCTGATTACCTCCATTAACTCCAGCTGTGTTGATATCCCTAATTACTTCATTCAATATGCTAATTTTATCCAAGGAATCGTCCAATGCAGCTAGTTTTTCATGTCAACACTTGAGAAGCGACACACGGGACGCATTAATTGTATCATTCACACCGTCTGAGAATGGCTGTGGAATAAAAAATAAAAGTCTGCCTTGGCCGACTTTGCTGTATTGCTACAATTGCGTCCCTTCGTTGTCAATACGTGAGTCCAGTGATTCTTGAGGTTAGATGTGAGGCGCCAGTGATTCTTGAGGTGAAATGTGAGGGGCCACTGATTCTTGAGTTGAGATGTGAGTGACCAGTGATTCTTGCGTTGACATGTGAGGGGCCAGTGATTCTTGAGTTGAAATGTGAGGGACCAGTGATTCTTGCGTTGACATGTCAGGGATCAGTGATTCTTGCGTTTACATGTGAGGGGCCAGTGATTCCTGAGTTGAAATGTGAGGGGCCAGTGATTCTTGAGTTGAGATGTGAGGGGCCAGTAATTCTTGATTTGAGATGTGAGAGATCATGTTGTCTTACTTGTAGCTAGTCATTCAACATCTAGACAAATAGATAGAGGTGTCAGGGTTTTCTTGTATCAGACACAGTATTGCGAAATATAACCGCCTTGGTCTATTTCTATATTCTTATGTAGCTTAGTGATAGTTTCAACTGTAACGATTTGATGTAAAGCCACTTCAACAACGCAGCTGTTGTCCACGCTAGTCACTCTATATATTCGCAGACGTCCAATTTCTATATATCATTTATTTATTGACAACTTACACAATATAGAATAAGTTTCACATCGATGATTTACAGCCGCAGTCCCATTACATTTCAATTCGTTGAGAAGATTACCTTTGTTTTGACCTTCCAACTACCACCTTTAAAACGACAATATGTCAATACGTGTCCTTTCCCATTTCCGCCTTGTCTGTCTTTCGATCTTTTTTTTATCGGTGCGTAAACTCGCTCATCTGCTAAATTGTAATACTTACTCGTCTCTATTAATGTACCTAAATTATCGTCATGCTACAATATAAAAAAAAAAAAATCTAACGAAAAGTTATTATCAAATAACTTATGTTTCAATCTCAATGGTCATCAATGTTTAAATCGAAGTGATCAAATAAAAAATTAATTTAGCAGAAGTGAAAAGAGGATTGATAATTTAAAAAAGAGAATTTAGCCAATTTTTTTTTTTTAAAAGTTGATTTTAATAGTGCTATTTTTTTTTATTGTTTTTTTTAATATTTTTTTTTCGGTACATTTTCCGTTGTTGTAATTGATGCTTTAAAAAACGAAGATATTGTTTGTTAAGCTCAAATTCCATTACACATTTTATTATATTTTTTCTCCTAAATTTCTTTAGATGGACAACTTTTCATCGGGAAAATCACGCACAATTCTATCCATCATATTTCAACCTCCGTAAAAAAAAATCACTCTTTGGGGATATTTGTTCTCCTGGAAATTCTTGGACCACGCAAACGACGAAATCAGGAGAGAGTTTACATTCCACTCCGGGGTTCAACAGCAAAGGGACGAATTATTCCGGCAACTCACGAAACAGAGAGGTGGTGTCGTCGTGTTTTTCGGTGTACACGTCAGAAGAGGGGATTTCTTAGCAGAGCGTCATCAAAATGCTATGTTTGGGGTACCGCAGCTTTCGTATTACGTCAAGGCTTTTGCGACATTAAAGAACTGTTGCCCAATAGCTCTCTGGTCTTCATCGTAGCCAGCGACGACCTCACGTGGTGCGAGAGCAATCTCAAAGCCAGCGACGTCGTCATCTTAAACAAAGGATCGCCCGGGCTGCACCTAGCCACCTCGCTTTTCTTCATGTTGAGTCCGAGCTGTGGCTACATCACCTATCTTTTCCTGTACTTGCTGTTGGTTGGGGGACAGTAGTACAATTCCATCTACAAAGTCAAGGTCATTCAGCTATTGCTTGTGTGGCCACTGTGTTCTGTTCCTCTTTTTGTATGTGGATTCTTTCATTATCAAGTCTATATCAATGATGTATTGGAAAGGGGAAAAGCGACATCCATGTCTGACTCCTGGTTCCATCTCACAGGCATTTTGAAATTACTTTCTTGTATCTGCGTACGTGACATTTAAAAAAAGAAAATAGACCTCTGAAGGATCCTGACTAGTTTTCCTGTTACTCCATAATGCCAGTAAAGATTACCACAGGGTTTGTCGGTTCAGGATATCACCCGCCCGCATTTCCATGGTAGATCAAATTTAGATATAGACGGAGGGACATCAGATGAGATAAGATTCTTTTATTGATCCAAACAAATGGAAATGTTTTATGATTGCATTGTACATTTTCAGCACATACAAAAAAATATTTCAAACAAGACATTTGTAATAAATTTTTTCACTAGCAGCCATTCCGTGAGTTCTCTTAGCCATATCTGGGACTTATTAGTTCTCATTAAGATTTGTGACTTCAGTGGGAGCACGCTGGTAAATTCGTACATATTGGGGAACAAGAGAATTTCTATATCTTTCAGTCCTCGCCCTGATGAAAAGAATTCGTCCTGAACCACGGATTCTAAATATCTGTAATGAATAGGGTGGGATGTATCATCAAAAATTTGTTTAGTTTTACAAAAACATCTTTCTTGAAATAGTTCTTCCAGTGAAGGTTGTGTTTTGTATGTGTTATGTTCCTGGCGTTCTCGATTAGTCGGTTTATGCGGTGTTTAAAATCAGACGTTGAATTGCCACACCATCGGGTACTATGAATGAAAATGTTAGTCCACTACGAAGACTGTTTCACCACCGGGATACACATTTCAAACCTCCGGGGACCAAACACGTTGCGGCTTGTGGGATGCACCGTTCACAAAAGCACATATTGTGCAGATGTGCCTTAAGGCTATTTGCGTAACAGTGATGACAGTTTTAAGCGTTTTTTGTTAAAACGGTGATTTATGTAAATATATATTTGTTTTTATCTTTCTTTTCCTTTTTAATTTTATGTTCACTTTGCGTGTTCCTAAATTCTTTTTACTCCTTCGAAGGTTTCGATGTTTAGTTAAAGCTTATCAGTCACGTCGCTGGAAGGAGAACGGTGTTCGGCGACCTAACGACTGCATGCCAGACCACTAGTTACAAAGGTAATGCTCTCTTTTGGATTTATGGCCATACCAAGATGAAACGAGCCTTAAATGCTGCTGTTATAAAGAAAGATTTTTTTAAAATTTTTTTTTTAACCTGGGCTGATGTTATCGTGAGTAAACGGTGGTTGAAATTTGAAGCTGTATTTTTATTGTCCCGTATTCAAAGACTTCGAATTTTAAGACATCTGCTTTGAGACATGTATAAGTGTTTTGTAAGACATGTACAACTTTGGTTTAAGACATGCATACGTCTGTTTTAATACATATATAAGTGTGTTTCATGTATTTATTTTCCGAAGGTGTTAGGTGAAATGTGAAGGAGTGAACTTTTCATTCAGTTGTGAATATATTTTCAAAGAAATGATATCCCACGTTCAATGATATGTACAAATATAGAACGTTAATTTAACAAATAAAATTTTAAAAAATACTGATGAGTTTATTAATAGAATGCGTGTTTGAATACTTTTTCTTCATAGGATGGTGGCGTAAAACATTTTTGATTCAAATAAATCTTATTTTTTTGCTGTTTCAAAACTTAATGAAACAAAACCCAAATAAAAAAGTGTATGTTATAAATCCTTCATAAAATGCATTTGCCAGAAGTGGGGGTTGGGGTGGGGTTGGGCTGACAATTTGATAAAGCACGCATAGAAGTAATGCACTTTCAAGGTATCCTAATTAGTGCCACCCTCCC
>CAXITT010000746.1:35041-71374 GCA_964033795.1 Lymnaea stagnalis | reverse complement strand
CCCCCCCCCCCCAATCCCTCTTCAATCATGTAGAGGCTATTAGAGGGATTGGAGGTGATTCTACTTTTCCTTTCTCTGCTCTGAGGAGCACAAAACAATTCAAAACATTACTAATTTTGTGCAGCTGATTTCAAGTGAAAAGTAATGGAGGACTTGTTAAATCTTTTGATCTAAAATTAAATATTTACACCAAGCCTATAAGGGAAGTAACTATGAATTAACAAAATTAATTTGTAATAATTCAATCACCGCCCTTGTTTTAACAAAAAAAGTAAATTGTAATGCCCACCCCTACTCCCACGAGAACGTCGTTGACAAGCCAATATTTTTATTAAGGGGAAACAAAGGATTACGTTTTACTTGTAGTTGATAACAGTGGTTTGTATTGTAAAAATAAAATACAATTTTTCACCATATTTCTTCCAAATAGTTATCACGTTTCTTAGCCTACACCCCCCTCCCCCCTTTTAAAGTCAATAAATAAAGGACTACGTTCAAATTGTGTTAAGGATTTAGTCGAACAAAGTATGTGGAGGCTTGAAAAAAACGTTCTGGTCTCATCGCCCTGTCTCTGAATTCAAGCTTCCGCATACCTTGTTGGTCTCTATGCCACCCTAAAAGTCAATTTGTTTTCACTTCCATTTTAACTCAAGACTCTCAAACCTCGAGTGGTCAAACTAAGTACCATGGGCCATATCCGGCCTATCGACGGTCCTTAAATTGAACCTCCTGTTACGGGATTCCAGGCAGCAGTGACACAAAATAATAGAACCGGACGTTGACCATTTCATTTGTCTAATTGTTAGGGTTCATAGTTTTCCATTGTATACACAACAAAACTTATTTTGTAGCACAGCAAATAAGATACATGCAGTGTGGATAGGAGTTTATTTTCATTTTTATTTTGAAACTATAAATAGCCCCCAGCAGTGCCCGAGGGACAGTGAACTGCAAAGGCGTAACTAGGGGAGGCAAGGGGACAAATGTCCCTGGGCGCCAGACTAGTTAGGGGTGCCAAAATATTATTTCATATTGTTTTATTGATGAAAATAATGGGTTTGAGAGTTTAAAAAAAAAGTAAGGGAGGTTCTTTAAAATGAATCTTGTCCCCGGGCGCCAAACACTGTAGCTACGCCTCTGGTGAATTGGTCCCCGTATATAATGTTTAAGGACCCTTGCTTGATATCAATCGATGCTAGCGAGTTCTCCGACATGATCAAGTTTAAAAAAAAAAAAAGAAACTAAAATAGAAATAGTTAGTGTCTAGGAAGCTGCATCACAATAATACTTGTATGTTTGGAACTAACAGGGCTGGAGTTAATTAGATACCTTGATGTTCTAAGTAACAGATGGATTAGCTTTTTTTTTAAATTCATAACTATGCCCTCTTCCCCGCACATACTTTAGTTCAAGTATATCATTTTATTACGTAACCCCCCCCCACCAAATCACATTGAAATGTAAGTTTAAAGTATTTCGTTATCAAACAGTTGTAGGGATAGGGGACGTAGTTTATTATAATGGTGGTTTAACTACGATACGGTGGTGGCTATACTGAAAGTAAGTTTTCAGATTAAATCTGTTGGATGGCGTTGTCAAAGTATTTCAGAAATTCAATCATTTTTCTATGTTAAATGTACTGCTGACTATACGAACAAACTGCGTTCAAAGCCTGCAACATTAAAACCAAATATTACGTAGGTCTCAGATTAAAAAAAAATAACCAATCGCAATTAAAACAGTTAACCAGTCCACAAATAAAAAAGTTAACCAGGCAACAAATAAAACAGTTAGCCAGTCAACAAATAAAACAGTTAGCCAGACGACATTTAAAACAGCTAATCAATTCACAAATAAAGCAGTTAACCTGTCCACAACTAAAACAGTTAACCAGTCCACAAATAAAACAGTTAACCAGTCCACAAATAAAACAGTTAACCAGTCCACAAATAAAACAGTTAATTAGTCAACAAATAAAACAATTAGCCAGTCAACAAATAAAACAATTTACCAGTCCACAAATAAAACAGTTAACCAGTCCACAAATAAAACAGTTAACCATTCCAAAAATAAAACAGTTAGCCAGTCCACAAATTAAACAGTTAACCAGTCCACAAATAAAACATTTAACCAGTCCACAAATAAAACAGTTAACGAGTCAACAAATAAAACACTTAAACAGTCCACAAATAAAACAGTTTACCTGTCAACAAAAAAAAACAGTTAACCAGTCCACAAACAAAATACTTAACCAGTCAACAAATAAAACAGTTAGCCAGTAAACAAATAAAACAGTTTACCAGTCCACAAATAAAACAGTTAACAAGTCCACAAATAAAATATATTTTATTATATATTTTGTATGTTGATGTCAATCCGTTTTCTGATTGCTGATTCAACTAAAATATGAAAGACAATAAACGTGTCATAATAATTAATACTATGTTCAGGGAGATAGTCTCTCTAAAATCTAGTGTTCGAAGTAGAAGTTTGATTTTTTATTTCTTCAAATTGGGGAAAAAACAGTTTAGGGAACCTTGAGAGAAATTTTTTAAAGCTTAGTTTTATAAATGTAATCTCCAAGGAATGAACTATTCAAGAACGGTAACTGTATAAACATTCCTAACATTTACTTATCAATTTGTCTCTCTTTAAATGTCTCGTTCAGTTCCAGGGTAAAAGACTTACTTTGTCAATAAAAGAACATCACGTTTTTATTTTTAGTAAAGTGTTATACAAAATATGGTATTGCTCTATTATATATCGCTACGCTATCATTTTCATCAATAGTTTGCAAATTTTCATTGATTTACTATTTGTAATGGAAAGAAATATAACTATTCTAAGACCTAATATAAATACTGAAAGTGTTTTTTTTTTAAGACTATGTTTTTCGTTATTTTTGTTGTTGTTTTGTTACGATAGAGAATAATGAAATTTTTAAGTGACTTACTGATTTTGAACTGTTATTTTATTTTAATTTGCATTTTGCTACTAGGTTGTTTTTAAGGTATTCAGCAGATAATAATCAAGAAACTATGTCTTTCCATTCCCCCGCCATTAAAAAAAACAAAACAAAAAAAACGAACAATTATGTCCAATGAAAGTTTTTGCCACTCTCTCCCTAAAGTTCCCCTCCAAATTTTAAGTTGTCCAATTGTCTGGTAAGTGCTAACACGAGAATGACCGTACTGTATTATATGATGTGGACATTTAAATATTGTTTCAATATCGTTTTGTTCCCACTTTTATGAACGTTTGTTCTTATTTATTTAAGCGGTCAAAAAGCAATGCGATTCAAGCAGAAAAATATATAATTACACTCTAACAGTGTAATACATATGAATTATTTAATGATCGCCAATACAACTGCAAAGCAATACTTCCATATTTTAATAATTCCATATAAACAAAGAATTACACACTGTAAGCTATTTTAAGAATTTATTCAAAATCTCGTGTTGAAAAAACAACTACATAATTTGAACATTCCTATTGTTTCATTAAGACATTTAAAATTATTACATTGTGGTTTTTTTTTTTATTCTTTTATTTGTGTACTGAATGTAAATAAAATATTTGTGTTTTTTTCTTGTTTTTTAAATTATTTCCTTTTGTTTTTGTTTAAGACTTTTGTCTTAATTTCACTACACTTATGATTTAAGACATTTTAAGTATTATAACTTGTGTTTTTTAAAGAAATATTTACACGATTTGTTTTTAAATATAATGTTGACCAACATTTTTGAAGTCTGTTTTTTGTTGTTGTTGTTTTCTGTTTCTTGTTTTGTTTTGGAGAGCAACTCATTTCATTAAAACAGAGGCGTTGCTAAGGGATCAGCGGGGGGGGGGGGGCAGATTTAACTGGGCGCCACACTAGGTGGGACGAAAAATATGTATTGACATTTTTTATGGATCAAACAAATGTTTTTGAGAATTGAAAAATTAAAGAGAATCTCTTTAAAATGAACATGGTACCCGGACGCAAAACACTCTAGCTACGCCTCTGGATTAAAAACTACGAACGTACAACATTTTGTCATAACCCTGAAACCAAATCTCTCCAGTTTGACTCTATTTATGTCATCTTGTTAACTGAGTTTGTTTTGTTGCGTCGTTCCATTACAAGACAATCGCCAACACTGGCTTTGTGCCAGGAGGTCTTAAACTAGTGAGAGTCTAAGAAAATGTTGTGAATGCTATTGTAAACATAGATTGTACAATACATTTCTTGTAAAAAAATGGATTTAAAGAGAAACCTTCACAAAATCTTATTTTCATGAACATTTATTCATACACAGAAATTAATGGCTATGCCATTCGTAACTGTTAAACGAAAATACCATGCAATCTACAAAACAAAAGAAAACACTTTAATCATTAGCTTCCAGTTATGAAAACATTTTGTTGTGAGAGTAAATTTCAATGAAACTTAAGGATTAAAAAAAAAAAATTATAACTCACTATTGATCTTTGACAACCAATCAATTTACAATTTCCCTCTTTAGCTCACCTTCAGACGAGTTTATGGACTATTCAAAACACAACATAATTAGACTCAGAATTTCTGGTTAAATACATTTGTTTTAAACATCTCTTTGTCCCCAATGTCAATAGGTTAATCTCTATCCAGGTAAGGAATTTAAATGACAAATAATCTTATACCTGACTTCATATCAACATTAATCCACCCAATTCAGGGGGAAATAAAACAACTTAATATCTAGGAAATGCACCGATGTATGGAAAAGGAAATCTCGTATATAAGAAAATCTAATAGAAAACTACAAAGCATATAAGAAAAATCAACTCAAAATTTTGCTACCTTGAGATCATATTAATTTCGGCGTAGGTCATGGTGGTAAAATCAAACAGACACTTCTACGTGTATTTCGATTTAGCTCAACAAAATATCCTGTGACGTTATTGATGTTTGACTGTATCTGAATTAAAGAATATGAATGTTACAAAAAATGAATTGAGCCCCTATTCACATCAACAGAACCCTCCAGACCAAGAACATGTGCTTTATACGTCGTTTGTTTTCTTCACAGACATAGACTACTTCCACAGTTGATGTAACCACGTGACAGATACGCCCCTTGTTATTTACTTGTTTGGTTAGTTTCCGATAAGTTTCCATGACATATTTAAAATGAACCTAACATGACGTGTGTTTGTTGTTATCATCAGAAAATAAATTCCCTCTTTACTCTGTGTACGTAGTCATAAATCCAAAATAATTCCTAAGTTATTTTATTTAACAAGTCTCCCCTTTGCAATATGAATGGCTCTTTTTTACAATCTATTGCTGGATCAATATTCAACCCATGGCGTGCCCGTTCCAAATTTATTTATTTATTTATTTAGGCATTTTTATATAGCTCTTAACTTAAAGCTCTAAGCGCTTTACAATTATTAAAAACATGGAAACTAAGCAAAATAAAAATGAGACATTAGGATAGTAACTACTATACTATAGAAACAATTAAAATGGCTATAAAACGAGGACACTTTTGCACGTGTTGGCCTATACTACAGGATTTACCCGAGAGTGAAAATGAGGCAGGGCAAGGAGGGTGCATCGCAGATCATAGGCGGACCTAAACAGATGGGTTTTAAGGGACATTTTAAAAAGTGGACGAGGTTTCACAATGACTATTCCACTATGAGGTTCCACATTACATTGGGTTTTCTGTAAGTTCTTTTGTTTGATCAACGTTCAGCCAAGAAAGTGCCTGTCCCTAGAGACAATGAATTTTTTGTACATTCTATTATTTGAAAAGTTTCAGTCCATAGAATGCCCGTCTCATGCCTTACTGTCTGGAGACCCATGAAACCAAATATCTCACGCCATTATATTTATCTAGTTTTGTCCATTGTTCATGTTTAGGTCGTCACGTGACATAACAAAACAATAACAAAACCTACTTTAAACATCGCCTGTTTGT
The DNA here is from genome assembly GCA_964033795.1 of Lymnaea stagnalis. NCBI lineage: Eukaryota > Metazoa > Mollusca > Gastropoda > Lymnaeidae > Lymnaea > Lymnaea stagnalis. The sequence continues at coordinate 65,423 of CAXITT010000746.1, read as the reverse complement.
CCACAGAAATTTTGAAGTTGCACATTTGTTACCTCGTGATGTTTCCGCCCACCATGTTATCTAAATGTTGTATAACGTTACCCCATATCTAGAATGTGTCCTTGGCATCTTGAAAGAATGGAGCAAAACATGACGTCAATTGTTCATGATATTAACCAATGAGAACCGAGGATACTGTATATATTATGTACTCTCAAGTGTCTCAAGTCCAGATTCTTTCATAAGACAGTTTATGTCATTGTTGAAGGTTAATGTTAAGACAGAGAATACATTGAGTGCTGTTGAACTAACGTGATGAATTTCTACTACTGAGATCAACACTTAAAGAAAATAAAAATGATTTTTAATTTCTGTTGTACGCCATTACTTTTCTTAATGGTGACAATGTCTTGTCAAGTATTGAGTGCTGTTGAACTAACGTGATGAATTTCTACTACTGAGATCAACACTTAAAGAAAATAAAAATGATTTTTAATTTCTGTTGTACGCCATTACTTTTCTTAATGGTGACAATGTCTTGTCAAGGTAAGTTATATTTATAGAATTACATTATATTGTGTTTATTTCTAGTATACTTTAGTTTTTTATTTATTCTAATTTAATAGGAACATGTTATATATCATCATCATCATGTCCCTTAGTCCTTGCACCGTTGAGGCGCCCCAGATGACATGTGAACTATTCTCCTCTATTCGTCTCTGTCTTCTGCATTACGCACAGCATCGCCCCGTGTTAGTCCTTCTTCTTCTTCTTTATTTTTAGGGCCCACGATCAATGAATTGATCATTCTGGCTCCTATGTTTCAGAGGGGTTTGCGATGTTACTGTGCATGGGTTTCAATGGGATGCTTCACTGGTTGCAAGGGCGACTCAGCAGTGGCGTTATAAACTGGGGGTTGGAATACAGGAGGCAATAGACACAAATGTGTCGAGTGTAGCCGCCTCAACTGTTGCTTTTGGAAGCTTGTTCCTGTCCCTTATTGTCTTCGGCAGGAATGAGGAGCTCCTGTACTTGTTTTTACCAGCCGGAACTGTCTGTCGTGGTTTCGTCGCAGTCTAGGGGGAAGATGAACGAGTTTATGTTTGATTCCGGAGCAGTGCACCAGCCCATATTTTATCTTGTACAACATGGTGAGCCTGGATAGTTGCCGTCGTTCTTCCAATGTAGACCAGCCCAGTGTTTCCAGCATGCTGCCATCACTTGAGGATTTTCTGTAGCGGTTCATGACAAAGCGTGCTGCCCGTCGCTGGACCGCCTCGAACCTGTCGATGCTTCTTGGTAAATGGGTCCCAGACTGTAGACGCGTACTCTAAAATAGGCCGGGCAAAGGCTTCATAGGCTTTTTCTTTCACGCTTGAGTTTCCGATCTTCAGATTGCGCCTTAGGAACCCTAGGGTCTTGTTTGCCCGATTGCACACACTGTTAACGTGCTCGTCCCAGTGGACCTATCTTTGAATGGTAACACCCAAGTACTTTACGGAGGAAACTGGCCTAAGAACATGGCCATGCAGTTCGTAAGAGGGGTTTAGAGGGAATATACATCTGAAGACTGACAGGGTCAGGCACTTGAAGGGGTGAAATTCCATGTCCCAGCTCATCTCCCACTCAGCTAACCGATTGAGGTCTTGTTGAAGCTTGCACTGGTCAGAGCTGTTGAGATTGTCCTATATACCACCGTGTCGTCTGCGAACAGTCTTGCTTGAGAGGTCAGCTTCTCAGGCAGATCATTGATATATGCTAGGAACAAACGAGGGCCTAGCACTGAGCCCTGGGGGATCCCTGACTTAACACCGACAAAGGAGGAGATTTTGACATCTAACACTACTGCCTGGCATCGGTCGCTGAGGAAGCTAGAGATCCATGTTTTGGTAAATCCTTGGATCCCCTTTCTCTGCAGTTTGTGTAATAGCCAGCTATGGTTGACACGGTCAAACGCTTTTGAAAAGTCCATCACAAGCACATCAGTCTGCTTGCTGTTCTCCAAGTTGGTCGTCAATTCCTCAGCAAATTCAAGGAGTTGGGTCTCGCATGATCTCCAGCGCCTTTATTTTTCTTTCAAGATCTGCTGTTAATGTCAAGGATTCGCAGGCATACAGGAAAATGGAGAGGACTAATGAGCGCATCAGCCATATTTTGTGGTGGGGGCTATTTTTGTGTCATTCCATATTTTCTTGAGCCTCTTTAGTGCTGTTGTAGTCTGCGCAATCCTGGGCATCAGTTCAGTCTTGGAGCCTTCTTCTGAGACTATTGCTCCTAGGTATTTGAAGCGGCCTACAGTCTCCAGTCTTTCCTCTCCGACCTTAATTTTAGTAGTAATGCCTGTGATGTTATTTGTCATTAGTTTTGTCTTTGTGGCATTGATTAGCATGCCGAAGAAGGACACGGTCTTGTCGAGACACTTTTACCAGGTTGGCTAGCTCTTCTTCGTTCCCGGCCAATCCGTCTATGTCTTCTGTAAAGCGTAGGTTGGTGATTGTTCTGCCACCAATGCTGACTGTCCGTTCATGCGCTTTCAGAGTATCTGACATAATTCTCTCTAGGAAGAAGTTGAACAAATTGGAGGAGAGCAGGAAGCCTTGTCATACTCCAACCACGGTCTTGAACCATTATCCGATGTTTTTGTTGAGGAAGTCTGTACTGGTGGCATTATCGTAGAGGTTGCCTATCATTCTGGTTAGGTTTGTGTTGATGGTGTAGTGCCTCATGGGAGCCCATGTTATATATATATGGACGATACTAGTATAAATTAATTTTCCTGAGAAGTGAAATGTATTTTTTTTTTAATATCGCTCGTTGTTACAATGACATAATGCTTAATAAAAGTAATGTACATGTTTAAGATTATACTTTAAAATAAACAAAACTTTAATTGAACGACGGATTGCAATGATTTGTGAAGAACTTGTGATAGTACAATTGTATCAAATGATCACGTTTCCTTGCCTTTAGAACTAACCTTGCATCTGAGTTTTGAACTGTATGCATTTTTATGACATCTTTTGGTGGACCGGACATAAGAGACTTACAAAAGTCAAGACGAGAGAGAACAAAAGCACAGAGTAGTGTTTTCGTTGCGCTGTGAGGTAGTTGTGGATAGCGGTGTACGCAAAGCGACAGATGTAAGGAATATGATTATTTTAAGACATTATGTCAGAAAGAATATAACCAACTACGGTCTTTGACAAAATTTCGCCTTTTGCGCAGCACCAGTTCGGCGCCCCCTTCCTTAATTTCCACCCCCTTCAGTTTGGTCCCCAACCCCAGTGTTAGTATCAACATTAAGAATGCAACTTTCATTGTATGAAATCTCCATGTTTGAAAATCGTATGTTCGAACTGTTATAATACCGTTTCTTGACACCAGATTCGAGGTTAACACTTCCCTATCATTAACTAATGGAATTTAAATATTTTTATCTGGGCGCCCTAGACGCCCCTATGACCACGGTGCCCTGTGCGAGGGAACAGGTCACACACCCTAAAGGTCAGCCCTGCACAATGATAAAATAGTCTGCATGTAATGTTCCATCCGTACCCTTCGTCTATTTCATTACTTAATCCAAACATTGCGTCAGACTTGGCTAAACAACATTCTCTTTAACACACTACAAGGAATCTATCGGCATTGTTATTAGTCTTGTATCAGCACATCCAATAATGGCCAGGGATTTCCCGCCACTTCGCGAAGCCGCAGGAAGAAGTAGCATATATACTGGCAATGTAGAGAAAAACGGACATTGGCCACACTCCTCGGAGAAAGAGCGAAATGGCCGGCCAATTGGACAACTGGTCGAACTTAGGGCTTTGGCCGTAACATATATATATATCTATATATATATATATATATATATATGTTGCATTCTTAAGTATTTGCGAGACACTAAACACGTCATCAAATGGGTTACAAATTTGATCCTGGAATTGTAAACTGGCCTTTTTTGTATTGAAGGAGATCTTTGACTCCTGGTCAAATCGGAACTTCCGTAATGCTCCTTCTGCAAATTTTACTTCTTCTTACTCTGATTTTCGCAACCTGGAACAGAGCTCATCGATGGGACCCAATTCTATTTCCATGTTAGCTTCTATCATGCTCATTTCACATACGTCCTTAAATCGCATCCTCGAACATCCATTATGTCTTTCCCCTGCTCCCAACTCATCACACATCAGATCCTTTAGAAAACGGCCTAACACTATTTTTGTTACTTGGCCAAACCAGTGAAATTACCTCTTGCGAAGATCGGAGTATATGCAACATATTTTAGCACATTAGATATTCTATTTATAACACCACTATTCAAAATTCATCATCGTTTCAATGAAAATAATAACGTAGCTTCAAAAATACAAATTCTTTTTAAAAGACATCTTGTTTATCTTACAATAATCCCTTCATTCATGTTAAAATAATTTGTTATATTCAACAAATGTTTAATTGTATAAAAACTTTTTGTTTATTATATGTCAAGTTATTGGATCATGTAAATTTAAAGATATAAAATGTGTTATCTATGTAGATATATGCGATCAACACAATTTAAAATATTTTATTTGCAAGTTTAATACAGGATGGTAACAAAAAGACTTCATTTACTATTTCAAATATTCCCGTTGGTTTCATATTTCTGTTTAATCTATAGTATTTTCTTTCCTAAATATAACTAAAAATAAATAAATGACTTCAGAATTACAACCTTCAAATTCATATAAACAAATAAATAAAACAAAATGAAATACTTGAATTAATTACTTAAAGCAAAAAAATAAATATATTGCCACTAAATTCCAGGTTTTGATTTCATAATGGACAGAAGAGAATATTTGGTTAAAAATCAAACCTATTGTGGTCTTCTTCAATGTCAAGTTGACACAGTCAGTGACACAAATATGGCCAGCCTTATAAAAATGGATATTTATAATTTAAAAAATGAACAACTTCTGGCGAGCATGTTAGCTGTAAACTCAGACATCCAAGCTCACACTGGGAATAACACAATAGTTATTGGGTCAATGTCAAAGGACCATGGTGAATTTCATCTTTATTTCTCTGACGTATCAAACTGTTCTGAAACTTCCTTTATGTGCTAAACTCAGACATCCAAGCTCACACTGGGAATAACACAATAGTTATTGGGTCAATGTCAAAGGACCATGGTGAATTTCATCTTTATTTCTCTGACGTATCAAACTGTTCTGAAACTTCCTTTATGTGCAAGATTCAATTTAAAAACTCGACACTTAGAAAAGAATTTGCCACAAAAATCATTTTACCAATAAATTCTGATCAAAATGAAGCCGACTTTTACGTCAAATCTGAAATTTCCATTGAACAAAAAATCTTTGAGAAATCTGGATCAGTTTTGAAGAGATTAAAACCCAATACCAGATTATTGAATGAAGGAACGGGATTTTCCTTTACTTTCGGACATCCTGCTCTAATCAATTCAGATGAGGTTTCCAATGAGAGAAACAAAACTGCAACGATTCAATGGCGAAATGCGACAAAGGATTTTGAACAAAGACTTTCTGACTTTGAAGTGAAGATTCGTAGACAACTTGAAGTATTTATCAATGAAATGACAACTAAAATAGAAGATATGAAGTTTATCACGAAAGGTATCGAATCAAAACTAAAAGAAGTTAAACAACAAGATATGATAAACAAATCTGACCAATCAATTTCTACTCTGATCCAAAGCCATATGGAACCAAAGCTCTCAACTTTAGAGAGACGAATAGACGATATAGGTGAAACGATTGATCATGTTAACGTCTCGCTCAATTGGTGCAAGTTGAACACTCATACAAGTCGTTTAGAGATTATTCAAAAACTTGATTCCTTATTGGATGATAACAAACTGATTGGATTAAATGTGACACTTTTAGAAAATAATGTAACAGAAATACTTAAAAATGATAGAAAAATGAACGATACAATGAAAAAAATAATAAACAATGACAGACGAATGGACGATACAATGAAAGAAATACTAAATAATGACAGACAAATGAACGATTCAATGAAAGAAATTCTAAATAATGACGGAAAAATAAACGTTACATTAAAAAAAATTCTAAATAATGACAGACAAATGAACGATACAATGAAACAAATAATAAATAATGACAGACGAATGGACGATACAATGAAAGAAATATTAAATAATGACAGACAAATGAACGATTCAATGAAAGAAATTCTAAATAATGACGGAAAGATAAACGATACATTAAAAAAAATACTAAATAATGACAGACAACTAAATGATACAATGAAAGAAATACTGAAAAATGACAGACAAATGAACGATAAAATGAAAGAAATACTTAATAATGACCGACAAATAATATCTTCCATAAAAGAATTAATGAATATTGACAAACAAATGAACGATGCAATGAAAGAAATAATGAAAAATAACAGACTAATGAACGTTACAATGAAAGAAATAATGAATACTGACAGACTAATGAACGATACAATGAAAGAAATACTGAATAATGATAGACACATCATCGATACAATAAAAGAAATTCAACATGACGTAAATAATATCAATGGGCTTTTAAAAGAAGTAGGAATGATTGGAGAAATCCAACAGTCTTTGACTTTACTACACAATAAACTTAATGATTCAAATTTGTTTAATGTAGAAGTCACAATGGGAGAAGTAGTCAGAGAAATGCAGTACAATAACTTAACAATGAATGATTTGAAACAAAGTGTAAATGATAAGTGTAATGGTGACGTGTTAAGAAACAAAACAGACCAACGACTGTCCAGTCTGGTGGAAAATCTGGAAGAACTGAGGATGAATCAAGGCTCCATAGAGACATTATTGGCCAAAGTATCAAGACATTTCAATAAGTTCTACATTTCACAAGTAAATGTTGCATGCATGTATGAATGTACGTAGGTATGTATGTGTACGTATGTATTCACGTATGTATGTATGTATGTATTTATTCATGTATGTATGTACGTACATACGTATGTATGATTTTACATGTATGTATGTATTTGTGAATGTTTGTATTTATGTTTGTATGCATGTATATATGTATTTATATGTATATGAATGCATGTATGTATCTACGTACGTACATTTATTTCTATTTATGGGTTGTTTTATATAGTATTTGTGAACGAAATATATTTATTTATGTGTTTATGCAAGTATGTATTCTTATATATATGTATATATATATATATATATAGCCACAAATACTTATATATGTATATATATATATATATATATATATATATATATATATATATATATATATATATATATATATATATATATATATATATTATGCGTGTATGTATGTATGTAGTTATATTATATAATTTTATTTATTTATGTATATGAGTTCGTATATATGTACGTTCTATATTTAGACATGTATGTATGTTTGTATGTATGTATGCGTACAGGCCATACATGTATTAATATTTGTATGTATAGTAGTATTGTATCTATTGTGTCTAGTGCATTGTATGCATATACGTATTATGTATGAGTGTTTGTATGTTTTATTGTTTGGATGTTTTAGTTGATATATATATACGTAATTACATACAAATGTATGTATGCACAAATATGTGTATATGTGTATATGTATCTGTTTTCTAAGTGTGTGTATATAATTATGCATAAAATATGCATGCATGAGTATATATATGTATATATGTAAAAATGTAATTATAAATATATGTATTTAGGTATCTTTTTAAGTAATTGTGCGTTCTTAAGTATGTTTGTTTTCATTAATGTATGCGTTTATGCATGAGTGTATGAAATTATGTATTTTTGAACGTTGGAGTGTAAGTGCGTAAGTCTGTTAGCATTTGTTTGTTAGTGTGTGCTATATGTTTTTAATTTACTACATTATGATCAAACATGTAACATGGTCATAAATTTTTTTTAAAATATATATTTAAAGAAAATATATAAAATAATTATTGATAAAAATCAGAAACGAATTGGTTCTGAATTTAAATTAAAATTCCAGATAATTTATCAATGAAATTTGTTTTTTAAATTCTAAAATTACATGTCACTGAAACATTTTAACATTACATTGTGTACTTTATGGTTAGCTAAAATGTGAAAGAGGAATATCAAGTGAATTTGGTTCAAGACTGATCACGACACTAGACAACAAGAAAAAAGTTCTTTGTGATACAGAAACAGACGGTGGTGGATGGATCATCATACAGGTAAAGTCAAATTAACATTTGGCTAAGTGTTTGAGTATTTCTAATTGTTTTAGTTATAATAATGTTAAATTAATAATTATTACATTTAATTGTTAAAACACTATGCATATTTTCTAAAATTAAACTTTTTAATCCATGATCAGCAAATTATTTAGTATTACCCAATAAAATAACCCTTTATGACGTCACACATTGACTGACAACCAAAACATAAGACATCTGGATAACTAAAGTAGTTGATGTGCTTAAATTATTAAACAGGAAAACAAATTAGTTAATTAAATTAATTTTCTAGAGGCGTGTCAGAGGCGATGTAAATTTCACTAGAAACTGGAATGACTACAAATATGGATTTGGCTCATTTGATGGGGACTTTTGGATTGGCAATGAACTCATATCAAATATTACTATGAAGGTAAAGATATTTAAGTTTAAAAAGTTTCAAATTTAATAATGTGTTGAGAAAATCGTTAAAGTTTCATTGTGAATATTATATCACAAACTATCTTTTTGAAGTTTGAAATCGGTTATGTGATATTGATTATGGTACAGTCTAAGATATGACATTTAATTCATCATATAACAGTGGGCCGGGTCCAAAATATGAAATTTTTTCTATCATATTTTAGTTGACCCATTCCAAAATGTTACGTTTAATTCATCACAGAAATGTTGACCCTTTTCAGTTTCTTTATAATAATATGTCATGGTATATTTAAATCGTAGCAAAAGTTGCCAAAGTTTAATTTATAAAAATACTTTATTCAAAGCCATTAAACCCATATTCGATTTAATTTCATTAAAGACAAAATGTAAATGGGTTGAGAGGATATGTTCAAAAAGTCCATGTTCATCAAGTGTTAAAAATCTTCGCTTTAAGTTTGGTGATTTCATAATTATTTTCGTAAATATACTAGGTGACATTTAAAATCTAAATAATTTATTTGAACTAAATGTTTACAACACATACTAATACTTTGGTAACACAGTGGTCAACCTGTGTTGGAATAAAATAGACATAGTCTGTGTTCTTTTTGTTTATTACATAGATAAGCATTTGAAAATTGTAACTCTTTGCGGCCAACAGCTTTAAGATTGTAATTAAATAAAAACACAAAAACACACAAATCCCAGTTGATCTATATTTATAGTGCAGAATCCAATACAGTTTTAAATTTGTAAATCATATGAGGTCCTGGGTGAATGTCCGGTCAATAAGGCGCTATTTAACCACAAGGTGCACACATTTTCTCTAAACGAGAAACCCTATCAAATAACGTCAGACAGAGATTAATGTTACCTCAAAATGTGTATGATAAGAATGGTTTGAAAAATGCAACTGTTTTAACCATTTCAATTTAAAAATGTATCTTACTACATCTCTTTCGTAAAAAAGCGACGCAACATATGACACAGTTTTCATTTAAAATGGAGTGCTAACCCAACCATTAAAATATATATTTGAATATCGTTGGAAGTTGCATCATTTATAAATTTAAAAATACAGGCTATTTATACTTTTTAAAATTATTTAAATAAGCTGCATAGCCCCAACAGGTATTTGTGACATTGGCTATGTTAATTTTAGGAAAAAAATGGATAAAACTGACATCAAACACACGATATTGTCTTTTAAGGATTAATTGTATGATGTATACACCAATTCACATAGAAGATTACATCGGACATGACGTGCATGAATAAAGCCCATGCATTTGGAACGAAACTTAAAATTGTTGACATAATAATTTTAACTTAAATGGCCTATGCTTATTGAGACATTTAAAGAGTTGTTTCCTGATTTTCTCCTTTAATGCAAGACTTTTTTTTCGGTTTTTTGTTGTTGTTGATGTTTTGTTGTTGTTTCAACAAGTTGAAAACGAATTACGCAGTTAATAATTTTATCAATTTTGTCTATTTTTTTTTTGTTTTTTTAATTACAACACGTAATGTCACTTTTTATGATCTGTTAATCTTGTTAAAATAGAAATAATAATAAAAGAAGAAATACGCATTTAAAAAAATCCATATTTAATGTAATATTTAAATTTAAATGGGGTAATATAGGTATGGCCAGTATTTCTTTCTGAGATTTCCCCCACGGGCATTTCAGATTTTTATTGTAGGGACAGGGCCATTTACCATTTGGCCAATACGTCCAGGAGCGCCAGGCACATGGAGGCACCAGAATTTGCTTTGAACGTATTTAATAGATAAAAATAAAAAGCTTAACAATTGGGTGAGCTTAAAATATATTAACTATACAGAGTCCAAACACTATAGTTACGCTCATTCTAGTGGCGTAGAAAGATTGAAGAATGAGATTATTCACTCAGAATTCGTTTATTTTTGAAATGGAAAGGTCAAATTTTGGGATAACTGCAGCGTTTGTATCTTGAATGTAAGAGCCGCAAAAATATTTGGCACTCCATTGTGTCAATAACAGTAACTACGTCTCTATTTAGTGTAATCTATCATCAGCGATCGTTGTCATGGGGTGTTGGGTAGAAATCGAGGGCGTCGATTAATTGTTTAAATGTATACACTTTAAAGCAAGACAAAGATCTTAAAGGTAAATTCAGTCAACCAAGAACTTATTTCTCTGGTAGGAATTTCCCTGGAAAAAGTGGAGACCTTCACATACTTAGGCAGAACGTTTAACTTGTATGGTGGATATGGAGTGGAAGTTAGGACTAGGAATTGAAATGCTAGGTCAGCATTTGTGATATTAAAGAAAATATTAAATTCAAAGGAGCTGACTTTTCAAACCTAAGTCAGAATTTTTTAACACAAATGTCAAAACAGTCCAACTCTATGGAGTGGCAACTTTGATGACAACATCATGCATTATGCACATAATAAAAAATTCATATACACTTGCTTTTAAAACTCATGAACCTCAAATAGCCAAACACAAACACCAATAAGGTCTAGAGATGTTGGATAATTTTTTATTGTTTTAAAATCAAGTGTCGCCTTTTAAAGTATAGTTGAATTCAATTTTTCTAATATATTTATTATCAGGGTAAGAAAATGTGTAATGCCTTAAAGAGGCATTATGGTGAAAGTGCCATATGTCAATTGAATTATGTCCAGTGTTGTGGCGTGACCCAGGGTAATCATTTGGTGCAAGCTTGCGTTCAATCCTATACTATAACACTGATCAGCCTGATTGAATGCGTGCAATAATGATGTGCTGAAGACAGTCATGAGAATTCAAAATGCGGAGGTGCATTTTTTTGCGCATTCTTATATTGAATGTTCTTTTTCCAGACAATTGAGATATGGCATTGCAAACTTTTGGGTAAGAATAGACTCCAAATAGCAATAATAATGATCAACGACATCTTCATCGCCTCACTCGTGAGAAATGAACTAATTACAATCTAGTTGTGACGCCCTTATCGTAATGCATTTTCCCTTGCTTAATTTCGCCTATTAAATGTTACTATTCTCCAGAAAATTGTGATATATTAAAAATACAACAATGCGTAGTAGCAAATACTTATTGTGGATAATATCGGCAAAACTTATTTTGATTTTCTGAAATTGCATTTGAAATAGATTTGTCTACCTGGATTAGGATATCTTGGTCTAGATTACCAATGATACTCAAAAATGCTGTGGCATCCGGCTGAGCACCTTTGGGTCGTTCACTTTCGAAGTGATAATGAGCACCTTTTGGGTCACTCACTTTCCCAGTGATAATGAGCACCTTTTGGGTCACTCACTTTCCAAGTGATAATGAGTTCCTTGAGGAAAGTTATTGTACGTATAGAAAGATGTTTCTATTCATTTTACTTGGTGGATGACATCATATATATGGCATCCTTCCGTTTTCGTGAGACGATGGAGTAGCACTATAGTTCTACACTTTGACGAGTGGCTCACTATGTCAATCCTAGAATGGCAATCACGACCGCATATCTCGCAGGAGAATATTGAATCTCGGTAAGATCTTGATTTCCGAATTGTTTATTTAATTCAAGAGCCTCGTTTTGAGAATATCTTCTGGATTTTTTACTCCTTCAAACACTGCTGTTCGCCAGTTGGAGTGATGTTCGGCCATAAACTCCCATTCGTTTGTTTCAATATTGGCTTCCCCCATGCTTCGTTTGCAAACGTCAATAAATCTCAGGCGCGGTCTTCCAAAATGTCTTGTCCCCTCTTCCAACTCTCCATACAGCAGTATCTTTGGGTTAAGTCCTTCCTCCATTCTCGTGCATGACCTAACCAGCGAAGGCGTCTCTTGATAAGAAAGGAGAATATGCTAATCACGTGTCCACGTTCCAAATCCCCCGAGTTAGGCACCCTGTCCTGCCAACGAATGCATAAAATGTGACGCAGACATTTATGATGGAAGCTGTTGAGTTTCCACTCCTGACTTGTGTATGTGGTCCAAAATTAGCTACCATATGGCGCGTGCTAAGCACGCGTGCCTAATAGACACTTATTTTTGTTTTATCAGATTGAGATTATTCCACACCTGCTTATTCAGTTTAGCCATAGTTGCTGCTGCTTTTGCGATCCTGATATTTATCTTTTCATCAACTAAGAGAAAACTATAAATTTTGGATCCCAGTTATGTGAAATGATCAACAACCGAAAGATTATGACCCTCAATAGTTATGATTGGAGGGGACGGTGCTTCTTGCATCATTACATGCGTTTTCTGTAGACTAATCGTAGTCCAAACACTTATAATCATGTGATAGCCGATTAACCAGCCTCTGAAGACCTTCTTCTGTTTGAGATGTTAAGGCGGCAATGCCAGCGAATCAGCATCTATTTTACTTTGGTCTTTGCACGAAGGCGGGCAGATTGAACAGCCTTCAATCAGATCTAGTATGGACGAACACTTCCTCTTCACAGTCCCTGAAGACAAATGGAAGGAGCATCGAAAATAAAATGTAAAAGTGCGTTGGTGCCAGTACACAACCCTGTTTTACTCCGCTGCTAACTAGGAATGACTCAGAGACAGTGCTATTACAAGTTACGGTGCTGTGCATGTTTTTTTATGAAATGACTGTATAATTGTGCGCAGTCGTGGGGGACAACTTTTTTTTTTGCAAGATACTGAAAAGGCCTCTTCGACTTACCAAGTCAAATGCCTTGGTCAGGTCTATGAAGGCAATATAAAGAGGCATATTTTGTTCACAACATTTCTCCTGCATTTGGCGTAACGAAAATATCATGTCTATTTTTGATCGGCCACTCCGGAATCCACACTGGGACTCTGAGTAGATGCGGTTCGCATTGAAAATTAGCAACATGGCGTCAATGAAGAGGCATCTCTCAATGAAATGTCACGCTCTGTTTGTCATATACTTGTGTAGCCAACCATTCTGCCAAAAAGATATATATGGCGAATGGACTTTTTGTGTGTGACACATTTGATTTTATACATTATACAATTTCAAAAAAAAATTGTATTATTAATGAATGTATGAAAAAATTATTGTCGAAAGCCTTAATGATTTTATTTTTTTTACTTTTTCTATTAACTACATTTATTTGTCTACTATTGAAAGTGAAAATAAATTTTAAAAATATCCTCTACTTACCAAGCTTCCCCCCAAAAATAATTACAATTAAAAATGGTAAAACCTCACTTCAAATGTAAACATTTGGTCCCTTATTAAAAATGTATGACAGGAAAATTTTAATATATTTGATTGTTTTTTTTTAGAGCTTCTCAATCCCTTATTTTATTTTATTTTTTAAATTCAGTATATAAATTAGTAAAAATTATGTAGAGAAGATAACAATAGAAATTGTCATTTCATAATGTATCATTTAATTTGTCATTGAAGTACAAAGTATAATGATCATTTATTCAATGTTTCATGATAACCAATCATCAAAGACATTTTCTTCTTAACATGCAAATATTAATAGGATTTCCTCAGCTTAGATCAAAAGAAAAAAAAAAAACACCTTTTACTAAAAATCCTTGATTACCAAATCTAAAAACTTGCTGGATGATAACCATGGTGAATCAGAGTTGATTAAGATATCACGGTGGGTTTAGCAATGATGGGTTTAGATATTGGCCAACATCCTTGAAAAGCAGATCTGATTTAGCTATGATAGTAGAGTTGATTCATATTGTTTTAACGACATTGACGTCATCTCCCAAAAAGATGTAGATTATTTCATTAAAATGAGCAATATTTATGTCAATATCTGATTTGTATTTGATGACTTTAACATTCGCATTGTCAAAGTCAACAAACGTTTAAAAAACATAACAATTAAAAGTAAAGATATTACATACTTAGAAAACATTGGAACCAGTCATTAATGGATAACAGTTTCGGTACTCTGCACTAGTTTTATAACTTATGTTTAAACCAAAATGTGTGCAACTAATGGAGTGTCCCGAAACTCTTCTGTATAAAACGACTTTTTTATGACTTCTGAATATCCATGTCAAGAAACATTTGAGGACAAAATATGCGTAAAATAATTATGTAAAAATAGATTTAACCTTTAGAAAGACTATAGTAATTTCTGACGATTCATCGAATTCTATAAGTTAAAAAAAAGGATTGCTTTAATTGTAAATCGAATATTGTTAACAACCAATAATACTTCCGGTATTACAAAGTTAACAAGAGTTATGATTTAATGACGTAAGTCTATGTATATCAATGTTCCTACAAGTATGTCCATATCTCCACTGTATAGTGTACCCACTATTTAGTACGTTATATAAATAATTATTTCAAATTTCGTTTTTTATTTAAAGCCATTGCACCGTTTGACTTATTTCTATATATTGTTCTTGTAATTATTGGTTGATGCTTATTTACAACACTTGTACTGATTGAATTAATGTCTATTTACGACTAGTATATGATTGAACGATGTCTATGCAGCACTCTTGTATGATTGGCTGAAGTCCATTTATGAATCTTGTACTAATTGGCTGATTTCTACTCAGACGTTTTTTTACTGATTGATTAATGTCTGTTAACGAATATTATATGAATGGCTGATATCTATTCACGATTCTTGTCCTAATTTACTGATGACTATTAGATGACGTAGATTGCAAACCCATGAATGTATCTACAATTTTAAATCATACATTTCTATGATTATACGCACTATCATATGTCATTTGTATATATCCACTAACTTAAATGTGTTCAATTCATGTTATTAATCATTCCTATGAAATTATCAGCCTTTTCGTTTAAATATGTTAAGGAAGATTCTAGTACGTTTGGTGAATATTGCTTACATTTTCTATATTCCCATTTTTTTTTCCAATTGTAGACAAATGTTTAAACACAATTTTTAAAGCCATTAAAGATGACCAAATATTTAAGGTATAGCTGTGGATGACTTTATTAATATTGGAAGTTAGAATCACGCGAGCAATGAAACTGGATCTCTCAATGATTAGGCGCAGTAAATTTGCTTGGCCTTAATTGGGGAGCCTTATCTCAAATAAATATAATTTCTTGTGCTTGGGTGGTAAAACTAATCACTAACCTACAAATTAGTCGTAAGGACCTCTTAAGTGTGACAAATTACGTTTTGTTAAATTGGTTATTGTTAAAAGTTATTTTATGTACATTTTAAATTTTTATCAAATTTGTTATTGATAATATATTGTTTTTATAACATTCAATATTTTCCTCGGTACTCTCATCTGAGACACAATTATCAAAGTTAATTGCAGCCAATTTATATGATATTATAAGACTGCAGTTATCTGTAAAGCTGGATAGATTATCAATTAGTAAAAAAAGAAACTCGTACAATCGCTATTAATTACATATACATAAATAAAGTATCAAACACATTCTATTTCAAATAATACGATATTTAAAAAGTAACATTTATAATATATAAATTTATAACAAATATTTAAAAAGGTATCACACAAAATCTCTTTTTAATAAGTATATTCATACAATTTAAAACAAAAATCTCCTTTAGCTATGTATATTTAAACAAAGTAACACATACAATCTCTGTTAACTACATATATTTCATTAATGCTCATAATGAATAAATGGACCTTGATCAAACTTAGTACCAATATTTAAAAACCAAAGTGTAATGAAAACATAATATTCATCCCTCTGGTGTTTGGGGGCCCATTTCATTTTTTTTTCTTTTTTGAGCTATTTTCTCAAACTTTTCCTGTAGATAGAAGGTTGAAATTGGGCAGGCTTATTACTTACAGCTTACTTACAAAAGATAAGAAGGTTTCATTTACAAACTCTACCCTGAACTGTTTATAATTGGGGGCCACGAATTCGCTTTTTTCCTTCTCTTTACTAATACATGGCAAAGCGCTCACTCACTAACTCACTTACTCATCACTAATTCTCCAACTTCCCCAGTAGATAGCAGCATGAACTTTGGAGGCTTATTCCTTATAGCTAACTTACAAAAGTTAAGTAGGTTCCATTTCAAAACTATACACAGAACGGTCAGAATCGAGTGCGCAGAATTAGTTTTTTTTTTCATAATATAAGCTATATAAATAAAGTTAACAACAAAATATTGTGATTGCGTGTTGTTTAGAGATTATATGTGTTGTTTCATCTATTATGCATTGTATCTTGTGACGTATTGTGTAAAAAGGGATATGACGTATTATTTTTGTGTAGTGTTTTTTTGGAGTAATGGCAGCGGACACAAAGTTATCTTTGCAACGCTTGGCATAAGCAATATGTGACTTGCACAACAGTACACAAGATACTAACGTACTTGAAAGAAACATTAAAACTCAAATGCGTCAACACAACAGCATTTCAAGCTATGAGAAACACGAAAAAAGAGGCGTATGTTTTATCACAACAGCTCTCCAAGCTATGACAAACCAGAAAAAAAGGAGGCGTATCCTTCATCACAACAACACTCCAAGCTTTGACAAACCAGAAATATAGAGGCGTGCGATACGTCGTGGTAGATTTTCTAAAGCGCCTAGAATGAAACAACTTCGCGACGCTGCTACTAAAAACAACTAGAAAAATCCCAAAGTTAACAGAGACGCTGTTGCTAAATACTCCCAGCGAAATCCCCAAGTTAGCAGAGACGCTGTCGCTAAATACTCCCAGCGAAATCCCCAAGTTAACAGAGACGCTGTCGCTAAATACTCCCAGCGAAATCCCTAAGTTAACAGAGACGCTGTCGCTAAATACTCCCAGCGAAATCCCCAAGTTAACAGAGACGCTGTCGCTAAATACTCCCAGCGAAATCCCCAAGTTAACAGAGACGCTGTCGCTAAATACTCCCAGCGAAATCCCCAAGTTAACAGAGACGCTGTCGCTAAATACTCCCAGCGAAATCCCTAAGTTAACAGAGACGCTGTCGCTAAATACTCCCAGCGAAATCCCCAAGTTAACAGAGACGCTGTCGCTAAATACTCCCAGCGAAATCCCCAAGTTAGCAGAGACGCTGTCGCTAAATACTCCCAGCGAAATCCCCAAGTTAACAGAGACGCTGTCGCTAAATACTCCCAGCGAAATCCCCAAGTTAACAGAGACGCTGTCGCTAAATACTCCCAGCGAAATCCCCAAGTTAGCAGAGACGCTGTCGCTAAATACTCCCAGCGAAATCCCCAAGTTAACAGAGACGCTGTCGCTAAATACTCCCAGCGAAATCCCCAAGTTAACAGAGACGCTGTCGCTAAATACTCCCAGCGAAATCCCCAAGTTAGCAGAGACGCTGTTTGTACGTACGATACCAATCATGAAAAGCAACTCATGCGAAAGCAAAGGTTTCTCTAAAACATTGATTGTCGATTTTCGTACGAGGCAAACATGGATTATGAATCTGACGAAACAGTAACCATTGGATTCATGGATGTTGTCTGTGATTATTGCCACGCTCGCAAGTGGAAATTCGAGTCTCCTGGTTTGTGCTGTAACGCTGGTAACGTTTGTCTCAATCCTTTACACAAGCTCCCTCAGCTTCTTGATGCCCTCTTACGTGGCGATCATCCTCTAAGTGAGCTTTTCTTAAAAAATATTCGCAAATACAACAGCGCTTTTCAAATGACGTTATTTGGTGCTAATCAAACTGTGAGTGAAATTGTATGCCTTCATTTAAAATCCAGGGACAAGTGTACCACTTGATTGGTAGTCTTTTACCTTTGATGACTGAGGAACTCAACTTTGTAAAGATTTATTTTGTCGGGGACGATGAAAAAGAAGCACAAATGCGGTGCACTAATGTTTCTGGGCTTAAAAAGACCCTGGTGCGCCAGTTGCAGAAAATGCTGCATGATTGTAACTCTTACATCAAAGACTTCCAATCCTTAATCAAACAGTATTTCAAATCAAGACAAAGACTTCCAGGTTGTCACTCACGCCAACAAAACAAAACCATCCCATGCACACAAAGGCAGATATAATAAACCTGCAGCACGTGAAGTTTGTGTTGTTATCGTGGTACAAACGTTCGTCAATAGGGATATTATCTTAAAAAGCAGAGACAATAAACTTCAAAGCCTTGAGGAAACACAGAGATCCTATTATGCACTTCAATATCCCCTCATGTTCTGCAATGGTGAAGACGGCTATTCTGTGTTTATACCGCAAGTTAACCCTGACAGTAAGTTACCTATGAAGAAAACCGTGTCTGCAGTGAACTTCTGATCATATCGGCTTTTGATTAGACAACAACATGAAAATACTATATTTTTCTTCAGATGTTTAATCAATCAGCTTTTAGTTGATATGTACGCGAAAATTGAATCCGAAAGACTAACTTATATACAACTAAACAAAAAGAACTTACGAGCTGAAAATTACACCCACCTGAAAGATGTTATTTAGAAAAACTATAATTTAGCGGATTTTTTTCAGACTGTGATATTACCATCCTCCTTCACTGGAGGATCTCGCTATATGCACGAGCGTACACAAGATGCATTGACCTACGTACGTAATTACGGCCGCCCTGACTTGTTCATCACATTTACTTGCAATCCTAAAGGACTGAGATCCATGAAGTGCTCCTTTTGCATCAGAAACCTCACGATCGCCACGAACTCATCAGTCGTGTATTTCGTCTGAAAATTCGTAAAATGATAAACTTGCTAACCAAGAGTAACATTTTCGGCTATACAACTTGCTACATGTACACAATAGAGTGACAAAAGCACACATCCTCCTGTGGCTACAGCATAGGATAAATCAGGTGCCACTGATCAAGTCATCCAAGTGGAAATTTCTGATCCACAGACTGACACTACCCTTAAGGAAATAGTAAAATCAACGATGATTTACGGTCCATGTCGACCTCATAATATCAACCCAACCTTCGTGATCAATGGAATATGCAGTTAACAGAACCCGCGTCCCTTTGTATCGAAATATCAAATCGGTGAAGATCGTTACCGCCTGAAAGAGTTCATGTAATAAACATCAATGGTAGACATGTCGACAACAGATGTGTGGTCCCTTAGTCCCGTGCTGTTCCACGTCTTCAATGCTTGCACCAATGTAGAATTTTGCAATTCAGTAAAATATATAAAATACATCTGCAAGTAAGTAAACAAGGAGATTTTGCAATACAAGATAAAAATGACGTGGTGTCTCGATACGAAGCTGGCCGTTACATTAGAAGTTCTGAGGCAGCCTGACTTATTTTCTGCTTCCTCATTCATGAACTTTACCCCCCCCCCCCCCAGTAGTTCATCTTGCTGTGCATCTTGAGAACTGACATATAATTTACTTCACACAGGTTAATGCTGTCGATAAAGTAAGCAATCCATCACATACGACTCTTTTAGCGTTCTTTGAACTCTGTAACCACGTTTATTTTGCAAAAGATCGTTATTTTTATGAAATTCCGTAATATTATTTTTGGACAAATAACATTTTTCGTCGAAGGAAGCTGTGGAAAACTGATCCAGGGGATTTGGGTGTGAAAAAGATAATGTGCTGGGTCGGGTCTACACTGTAAACCTGTATAACCCAGAATGTTAACATCTTCCATTGCTGCTAAACAAAATCAAAGGTCACAAGTCGTTCGAATGTCTCAGAACAGTTAATCATGTTCTACATCCAACCTATAAGTCGGCCTGCACGGCAATGGGTTTGTTACAGGACAACAAAAACTGGGACGAGAAACTACAGGAAGCTGATCTCTCTCGCTCTTCTTCAAAAGATCCGTGAGTTCTTTGGTGTCATGCTGGTCGTCTTCCAAATGGAAAACCCCTTAAAACTATGGGAAAAAACATAAAGCCAGGATATCAGAAGATGTTATGAGCCAGACTGAAGGACATCATATAGAAACGGAAGTCCACCAACACTTAAATTTGATCTATAACAGATGTCTGCAGTTGTTTTTAAACTACGTGATTGCAATTGGAGGTAAATCTCTGGATCATTACGGTTTGCCTATACCTTCCAGAGAACTTGCAGAAGTTACGTCAAATAATGAATACTTGAAAGAGACATCTTACAACACCTCACAATTGGCCAACATAGTTTCAGAAAACGAGCTGCTGCTAAATGTTCATCAAAAGACACTTAATGAGCAAGTCATGAGGAGCGTTGTTTCGGCCACGAGCACGGGGTTTTTTCTTGTTGCTCCAGGCAGAACTGGTAAGACATTCCTCATAAACCTCCTGATTGCAAAAAGTCAAGTAAAAGGAAACATTGCTATAGCTGTGGCTTTATGTGGCATTGCTGCCACTCTTCTACAGGGCAGAAGATCTGCTCATTTGACTTTTAAGCTACATCTGAACCTCAACCATACTGAATCTCCCTCTACGTGTAACATATCAAATGCAGAGCAACATGGCTAAAATGTTCAGACATTGCATACTTATTGTCTGGGATGAATCCACTATGGCACACAGACGGGGTGTTGAGGCTTTAGACTGGACCCTCAAATATATCAGTTACACCAACAAACTAATGGGAGGGCTGACAATTCTACTGGCTGGACACTTCGGCAAACCCTACCTATCGTTCCAAGAGGAACACGCACTGACGAAGTTAAAGCATGTTTTAAATCTTCATATCTTTGGCCTCAAATCAATGTTCTTTCTTTGATATTAAACATGAGGGTTCATTTGAAAGGCGACAAAAAAGACGCAAGGTTCTCTGCTCTTCTGATTAGTATCGGTGCGGCAGCTTCAGTCAAGAAAATCGTAAAATTAATATTCCTCAAAATCTCTGTCACCTCGTGAATACCCTACCAGATTAGCTTAAACATGTTTCCCCAATCTACGAAAACTCCACGAAAAAGACTTGTCATGGAGAGAGAGAAATATCCTTAAACTGAGCAATGACGTGACTACATCTATAAACCACATTTTACTTCAAGAACTACCTTCAGAAGCTAAAACATATCAGTCTGTGGATTCAGTTGTGGAAGACGGGTTGCATATCAAGCAGAGTTTCTCCACTCGCTAAGTCCTCAGGACACTCCTCAACATAATCTAATTCCGAAAGTGGGGCACCAATAATGTTACTGCAAAACTTACAGCCAGAAAAAACTTCGTAACGGCACATGACTTCAAATCACGTGGCTGCAAAAGAAACTAATCCAGGCAACTATTTTTAATTGGCAGTGGCTCAGGGAGACAGTTTTTATTCCTCGCATCCCCATTACACCCTCTGACCTCCCATTTTAATTCAAGCGCCTCCAAACCCAGTAAGACTCTGCTTTGCAATGACAACTAATAAATCTTAAGGACAGACCCTACAAAAAGTTGGCATTGATCTGACGCTATATTGCTTATTTTATGGCCAACTAACTATACGTTGAATGCTTAATAGTGAGACTCAGCGCACAACTTGGTCATACTACAACCGGGGGGCCGAAGTGACAACGTAGTATACAAAGAGATCCATAATATTATATAACTATTTGTAACTTTTCACAAATTTTATTGATAATTTTTTTTTAAGGATCTCCGCAATGAAGCGTGGGTATTTTGCTAGACAATTATCCTATATTTGAGAAAAAAAAATACTGTAAACTATTTAGCTGAAGAAAAACTAGTTGAACTATCATATTTATATCACTATCTTTGTTTTATTTTTTTTCAATTATCAAAATGTGCAACCTTAGGTAATTTCTATTCCTTCCTTAATGATATTCATTTTGATTTTTCGTTATCATGCTCATCAATTTTGTTATAGTCAAATGTGAATAATATTTAATAATCCTAGGAATTGGCAATATTTCAAGTATTATTAGTATTATTAATATTTTAAAAATTAAGTACAGATCGGATATTTTAATTCATTGATTTATTGAAATTCCTTACAATCATGTTCATAAACATTGGTATTGACAAAATAACACGCTTATTCATGTATCCCTGGTTCTTATTATAATTATGTAGTAGGCCTACTGCAAAACTGTTTATTTTTATGATAGTAGTGACAATTTACATGTCTTTTGCGAATCTACGTCGAGAGACCCGTCAGAACTACAATTTTCAGAGACCCTGTTAAAAACAAATTGCCCCACAAATGGGGCTGAGGGAGCTTGGTTGCCGAAAGTAATAATTACGTCAAGAGCACGGAAAGACTAGTGTGTTAGTGGCAGGCTAAATATTAATACTGGGTTATCTTACCAGCTATTTATGGAAACACAAATGATAATCGTGAAATAATATGATGATATTTGTATAGCCTTAATAATTGCTATCTATGTGACTATTGACTCTCTTAGAGACTAAATAATTATTGTAGGAATTATCAGGTATATGTTCTAGGGTGTAATAATAGTAAAAAAAAAAGAAAAGGCTACTCAAGGGTATATTTTCAAGAATTTAGCCACACTTCCTCACCCCAACCGGTTCACAATTTCTCTTACCATACTACCTTAAAATAAACAATTTAAATAAATTTAAATTAATTTTAATTTAAAATGGTCAAATCCAAAGTATTCATTAAATGTTTATTTATTAATATTCACGATGATCTAATTAAAAAAAATATAAATATTGATACCTTACCTCATCGATGTATGTAGAAAGTATGCATGAACGAATTTCAAAATATATAAATATTTTAGTTTGGGCTTCGGCATTGGTTTCGGCCGAAAGTCACTTTAAGATTTTGGTTTCATTTTCCGTTTTAGCCGAAAGTCACTTTAAGATTTTGGTTTCATGTTCCGTTTTAGCCGAAAAAATATGTTCTTTAACTTTCAGCTTAGTTTCGGCTTTTGCTGAAATCATAATATCATTTTCGGTCCGTCTCTACTTCAAATCATCGTTCCATAAGTTTCTAAAGTTTTGAACTGAAATGAACATTGAACTAAAGTCAACGACACTTGAAACAAAAATTGTATATAATGGTTGGAGAGGCACCGTTATAACGCCAACATAAATAAAGTGTTAACATTATTGTCTAAAGGTTTGCCCGTTTATAATAAAGGTTTAAAGGTTTCAAGTATGTTTTAAAATTGTAAATCAGTTTATGGAACTCAGTGTTAAAAGTCATAATAATAATTTGGTATCCAAGTGGGCCAACCTGAGTTATGAAATAATTGACGTAGATTGTTATTGTATAATTATTATAGAACACTTTTTTAATAAGTCTGACATAAATTATGTTATATTATGTATAATAGAAAAAAACTGCTGAAAATACACATTAAAATAGATTATGTTATTTTATGTATCAAGAAATTTTTTATTTTTTTTTAAATTGTGGAGTATTATGTCAATTTTTAAAAAAAATCCTCATTAAATAAAAACACAAATGCTGTAAATCGAAGGAGGTCCCACTTGTTGAGGTCCCACTTGTTGAGATCCCACTTGTTGAGATCCCACTTGTGGAGGTCTCACTTGTTGAGATCCCACTTGTTGAGATCCCACTTGTGGAGGTCTCACTTGTTGAGATCCCACTTGTGGAGGTCTCACTTGTTGAGATCCCACTTGTTGAGATCCCACTTGTTGAGATCCCACTTGTGGAGGTCCCACTTGTTGAGATCCCACTTGTTGAGGTCCCACTTGTGGAGGTCTCACTTGTTGAGATCCCACTTGTTAAGGTCCTCCTTGTTGAGACCCCACTTGTTGCACACATTTTACTCTATCAAAACAGGGGCCATCACACGTGGTGAACACATTTTACTCTAACAAGAGTGGGTCCATAAACATAATAAGCACACATTTTACTCTCATTAGCATGGGACCATAACCCACGTGGTGTGCACATTTTCATGCTATACAAAGTTTAGCCGTAACCACGTTGAGCACACATTCTCACTCTATCAAGAGTGGGGAGATAACCAAGTGATGCACACATGTTCACTCTATAAAGTGGGGAGATAACCACGTGATGCACACATTTCACTCTATCAAGTGGGGTCATAACCACATGATGCACACGTTTTCAATCTATTAAGATTGAGGCCATTATCATGTGATACACACATTTTCAATCTATAAATTTTTGGGTGCTAACCACGTTGGGCAAACATTTTCAATCTATCAAAAGTGGTGCTCTAACCACGGGGTGATACATTCTAACTTTATTTGGAGTGGGGCCATAACCACATGATGCACACATTTTCATTCTATCAAGAGCGTTATCTAACTCTTATAGACAGATATTAAGTCACCAAAGAGACGCTTCGCACCCAGGTATCAGAAGTGAGAGTTTGGGATTAAAAAATATTTAAAATATTATCTTTGAGTTTGTAAGACAAAATGAGGTATCAAATGAAAGATAATTGAAATGATATAATGTTTGTAAAAAAACTTCTTCAATTTAACTAAAATAAATTAACAAAAACTTCTTCAATTTAACTAAAATAAATTAACACAATGGACTTTCGAATGGGATTTAGTTTAAAGGGATCCGGGTACTCATAGCCGCTATTCGGACCCAAGTCTCTTTAGACTAAATCCCATTCAGATTTCATTTATAAAGAAAATAATATTTTAAATAGATTTTTAAAATTAAACAACTCTGTTTTGATACCCGGGTGCGAATTGTGCAGCCTTTAGTTAAATGATAAGAAGTTTTAAATTAGAAATGTTTGAAAAAGTCCTTAGTCTATGCAATTTTCTTTTAAAATGTCTCTTGCCACCATTTCTTTTGTAAACAAATGGACGCAGGTAGATAAAGAAAAGACGCCTTACACGTAACGCATTGTATCTGGATAAGTATATGATATAAAACAAATCACATAAAATATACCATTGGGTTTATCATGCTAATTATATGATGTATCAATCAATTCATATAAACTATACAATTTAAAGCGATGTTGTCTGCTTTTATCCTTTTCATGCCCGTTCATTTATTATTGAAAAGATTTTTACTTGTATCTCTGAACCGCCTTTAAAACGAATTTGTATTAATGCGCGCCTCGAAATTGTTCTTTAATTGTAAAAAAAAAAAAAAAATCAACAGTGAGAGTATAATTGATTTATTTTAACTTTACAATGAGAAGCAAAATGTGTTTGTGTTGAAACTGTTTACTATTGACAGTTCATTTGGTGAAGAGGATCTATTTTTAGAGTGGTAAAAGATGTATTATGTGTTAAACGTTCAGTCATCACCTCATCTCCTCGGCCAGTAGACCATCATTACAATCATCTCCTCGGCTAGCAAACCATCACTACAATCATCTCCTTGGCTCGTACACAATCATTACAATCGTCTCCTAGGTCTGTAGACCATTATTACAATCATCTCCTTGGCCAGTAAACCATCATTACAATCATCAAATATTTTCTTTTAAATTGTGTTTTTGTATTACTCACATTTTAAAACGTTTGCGTCAATGTCATTTTTTTCCTCTTACGTCACAACCAGGAAATCTACACACTGAGGATTGACATGAGACACGGAAGTGATGAGTACAGGGCTGAGTATGATTCTTTTATGGTGAAGAATGAATCAGAAAAATACAGACTCCATCTCGGTGTTTTCAGTGGTAATACCAAGGACTCATTAAGAGAACATAACAACATGGCATTTTCTACACCAGACAGAGACAATGATGATCATGGTGGCCGTCATTGTGCTCAAGATTATAAATCAGGGTGGTGGTTTGAGGCGTGCATTGGTTCCAATTTAAATGGTGTTTGGGGTTTGAATGCATACAATGGTTTACAATGGTTTGATGGCTCCGCATACAGAAATTTGGACTTTGTTGAAATGAAATTAAGACTCAAATAAAATGTATGTCTACTCAGATAATGACGTCTTTACATTTCTATGTAAAACTCACTGGGTTGTTATTGCTTTAAAAAGTGTTGTTAGTATTCTAATATTTAATAGAAACTAACAAAATGTATTATGTTTTAGATTCTTAACATCATAAATATGAAATGTAGACTGCAGACATGATTAGGAAATGAACTGACAACTGAAGACATGACAAAAGGACACACAGACAACTTAACACACTTACTAATGAACACAAATAAAACATACATAAAGATTGTTTGTTAGTGAATTTAGATACTTTTATTTTGTATTAAAGGATCATTTACTTAAAAATAAAATTAAATTGCACTTGTATTTATCAAATATTTGAATTTCGTTGATTCATTTAAGTTTCTTTTTTTTTCAAACATAAATCTCAAAATGAAATTATATTAATTAACAACAAATGTCAGCTGCTCTATATTTCCATCGACTGTGTCTATTTATTGTCTTTTTTTTTGTGATAAATTTCTAATAATTAATAATTGTTAGAAAGCAGTTTTATTATTATTATATATATTTCAATCAAGCGAAAGCTTTGAATGGTTTACATGTAAATGATATTACCTTTATGTATGAACATATTTTTAAATTACAACTGTTAAACGGAATTGTGTTGGGTTTTTTCCCCTTTTCTACAAAAATAAAGTTATTTTAGCGAAGCCACGAAAAAGAAAATGTTAAGAACGAAAAGTAAATATTATTTATATTATAAACATATATATTAATGAAGGTATGTATGTATGTCCCTTTTTTGCTCTTACACCATTAATGCGACTGCGATAAAAATTTAAAGATATATTTTCGCAAATTTTTCTGAGTCATTACAACCCTTTTAAAATATTACCTTGTGGGCCTTCGATTCGTAGTATATTTATTTTTCCAAATAAGAGTCTTGTCAAAAAATAAACTCCGTAAGCGCTCCTATACCATTAATCAGAATGCGTCAAAACGTTCGTGAGATAATTCGAGCATGCCTTCAAAAGTTTTTAAATGATTACAACCATTTTACGATATTTAGTTTTTAGCCAGGGGCCCTCTAATAATTTTTTTTTTCAAATATGAGCTATAAAAATATCATTTCAAACAGGGCTAATGCATGGTTGGATAGAAACTTAATCAAATACAAAATCCAACATTCAATTTTGAGTGTGACATAATAAGTATGTTTCGGTAGTAAATTATCCATTCTACTATATTCCGTGTGTGGTCAAGGGCCGACAATTCATTTTCCTCCTTTATTTTAAATATATACTTTTAATGTCCGCATGCGTTTCTATACCATTTATCCGATTACGATACAACTTTAGTGAATTGATATGTCCCCGCCAGCATAGGATTCTTAATTAATACAAACATTTAAGAATACATCCGTTACTTTTTAAATTTTTTTTTATTTTTTAAATGAGCGATATAAATATCCCTTGAAATAGAACTAATGCATTTGTGAATGGAATTTTAATCAAATACAAATTGACATTTCAATTTGTGATTGACACAATGAGTTGTTTTATGAATATTTATAACCATTTTACAATATTTCGTTTGGTGTCTGGGGCCCTAAATTGACATAAATAAATAAATGAGCTATAACAATATAACTAAACAGAGTTAACGCATTAAGAGAAGGAATTTAATCTAATACAAACAGCGATATTTCTGTTAGTGTGTGACATAAATTAGTTTGTTTATGTTTTTGTACAACGATTTACCAATAGACAGTTTTCTACCGGGGCCCTAAATTCCTTTTTTTTTTATCTTATACGATTTTTGAAAATATTTTTTGCGCTTCTATACCATTTATCCGAATGCAATAAAACATTAGAGAGACGTTTTGTTCACGAACGAAATGATTTTTGAATGATTACAAACATTTTAATATATTTAGTTGTGAGCAAGAGACCCTATATCCGTTTTTGCTAATTTGAGTATATAAAAGTATTTTTAAAAAAGAACTAATGCATCCTTGGATGCAAATTGTGTCAAATACAAATAGCGACATTTCAATTTGTGTCAAATACAAATATCGACATTTCAATTCTTTTTTCAAAATAAATAAAATATGATTATTTTTAAAAAAGAACTAATGCATCCTTGGATGCAAATTGTGTCAAATACAAATAGCGACATTTCAATTTGTGTCAAATACAAATATCGACATTTCAATTCTTTTTTCAAAATAAATAAAATATGAATTTAGTGTTAATAACTCAAGTTGAATAACAAACTATAAATTCTATTGTTTAGAAATTAAAAAAAAAAGATGTACAATTTTGTGACATCTACTCAATAAACTCATATTTACTGCTTTTGGAAGAATATAATAAATCACTGTCATAATTTCATAAAATAATTTAATTCCCTTTTTACCTTTTAATTCAATTAAAATATACAAATCGAGCATAATATCAAATAAATGAACACAAATTTCATTTTAGCAATTGTATTTTTTGTTGCTTTAAAAAAATTTATTTCTGATTTAAATAACTCTAATAAATTCATGTTCATTTGATACTTATGGCATATTGATTGCACTCTGAAAGAAAACCAATAATGAAAATCAAAATGTTGCCTTTGTTTATCTCCAATGTCATGATAAGGAAACTTTGATCCAGTTTTAAAACATAAGGGCATCATTATTTGTTACATCATAACTGTAACTATTTGTAAAATAATATCCTTATCATTTTTTTCCAAAATAACTGTGACTATTTGAATGTAAACCATTATAACTTTCTTACTTCGTAACTGTAAGCATTTTAAACATATTGTTACTCTAACTTTGTTACAATAAAACTGTAATTATTTTAACATAATGTCATTATAACTTTCTTAAAACATAAGTTTAACAGTTTTAACATAATATCATTGTAAATGTTTTACAACATAACTGTAACTATTGTAAAATACTTAATAAAGTTGTATTAGTAGTTACAACTTTTGTTATTCTCTCTTTGTTATACAGACAAGCAAACAATTTTGATTGAATATATGACTTTTACACATGAAAATGTGTGTGTATAAGAATAATAAGAAGAGAGAAGATCGAGATAGATTGTGAGAGAGAGGGGGTAAATGTGAGTCAAGTGGAGATAAAGAAATGACGATACACTGAAGAAAGAGATTTAATATTTAAAGAGACAACCAGTGAAGGGGTAGGGGGAGAGAAGCTATTTAGGGTGTGAAATAGGGAAGAGGTGATAGGTAAATATGTAGAGAAGAGTGATAATGAGACAGAGAAACACGAGAGGTGATGAAGCGCATGAGAGATTGAAAGAAAGATGGAGAGAAAGGGAGTGAGTGGTAAAGAGAAAATAGATCTAAAGGAGATAGATAAAGTGAAGGAGAGACAGCACCATATAACGAGAGATACAGAGAAATTTAGTTAAAATAACTAGATATTTTTTTTTTTAAACATCCTTTTCCTCATTTTAGAAATATTAACAGGTTGAAATTTTGATAAAAATTCCTTGTAAGTTAGATAACTGTTTATAATATTTTTATGAGCTTCAATGGCGATAATGAAATTATTCATTAGCTACACTGAGAAACATTAAAAAAATTATAATCATTTTGGTCTAACTTTTAGTTTAATTTAGATGAAGACCACAAGGGAAAAAACGGCAGAGTCACATTTTTGTTGTTTTGAGATATTCGATTTTTAAAGTTCAAAACCATGCACATTAAAAATGTGGAAACAAAATGTAATTTTTAAAATGCATTTCACAAGAGTGTCCATTTCCCTGAGTTATTAAATAGATAAAGTAATCCAAACTTGAATGTAACATGATTTATTTCATTATAGTAGAGAGTGGGGTCAAAATGGACTCTGCCGTTTTTTCCCTTGTAGTAATTTATCAAGGTTTGATCATTGATAAATATCTATTTAAAACTATTTTATAAGTAAATGTTCACATTTAGGGGTCACTGGCAAATTACGTCAAGCTTAGAGGGGGTGGGTTGAGAATATGCGACACTTTGTGACAGGGGGAAATGGG
>CAXITT010000746.1:5813-34610 GCA_964033795.1 Lymnaea stagnalis | reverse complement strand
AATATGGCTCATGCTTAGAACTATCATTAAAAAACTATATTATTAAGAATTTAACCCGAAAATCAGATTTAAAATCATACTTTCTAAGTTTCTGATGTGCTTCTTACAATTTTGGCCCAATATTAGTTTTTTTTCTCTACCAGTAGCCTTAGCTGTAATTTTGTAATTGTATGAACTTAAGTTTAAGAGTAAAGTCAGTAAAGAGTAACAGACCGAGATAGCAAGACATACACTCGAAGATAAAGAGTTCAGGGGGAGTCAGACACAGAGTTAGAGCGACAGGGCTAGAGATATACAAACTAAATGAGATAGACTGACAGGGAGAGACACAGACATGCAACAAACAGTGATAGACTAGACTTGACTAGAGTTAGAGCGACAGCGAAAGAGACGAGACGGAGACACACATTAATTAACTGAACATAACAAAACAAGGGTAAAATACGATTTAAAATACAATTTTTTTTTTTTAAATGTTTTAAGTCCAATTTATCGTGCTTATGTTAATTTGTTTTGTTTTCTTGTGGTAGGAAATTAAAAAAAATCAGGTTTGTTTTCGGTCAGCTGAGCGAATCGGTCGCCATCTTTAATTTTTGTTTACAATATAGCTATCTCTCATTGGACCTTTAAATCACGTGACTTCAAATGTCACGTGATATTAGTGACTTAGCCCCCTTTTCCATTGTAAACATTGGACTCTGCTCCTTTTTCCATTGTAAACGGATTTTTCGTTTCCATTTTTCTTATGGACTTGGCCATTTTTTCTCCTTTAAACTTAATTCAGCACCTTCAATTTTTAACTAGCTATAAGTCAGGGGTGATAACTCAAAAAAATTAAAAATGGACTCTGCCGTTTTTTTCCCTTAAGGTCTTCAGATATGATGGGATGATTGTCTAAATTCCTCCCTAGATTAAGCGAGAAATTAGGTTGTTGTTTTTTTTTAGTTTTTTTTTTCTTACATTGAGACATTTATAAGTCATCAAGAACTGTTTAAAATATACAGTCAGCTTAAAGTCAAAACATAATCAAGTCAAAGCATATACACTTTGTTACAAAAACACATTCTTATTTATACCCTCATTTCTAAAAGAACAAACGTAGGCACGTGGAACATCAGAACCATGTATTAAAGGAACCCACGATCCCATTCATAGTGCCGACCCATGATTTTGGGTTAGGGATCTGGATGTTGATATCCTGGCCAGTATCACGTGTACCGATGTATTATGCCTTAATTATTGTGTTAACATTACGTCATTACAATTAATCAGCACGCTTAAGGTAAATATCGATTGTTACATGAAGTCAAATTCCTTAATTCTTTCCAAAGTGTTAATTCATTAACGTCCATATCGTCCACCTGTTTCTGACTTGATTGTGTTTAGAAATGTAGTGATGTAAATGTCATTATGTTGGTTAACTGTTGCAAATACTTTAGAAATTAATGTATTTTCTTTGTTAAAACTATTTCTATGATACAAATAAATCAATTGCAAGTTATTTTTTTTATTATGAGTTGGCTAATTGGTATTGGTTATAAACTGGTCTTTCTTAAAGTTTACCATGTTGATTGCAAGATTCTGTCAAATGAAGAGCAACAACAGTACACTATATAAAGAATGTGTGGGAATTTCCCGTGAAAAGTACATGCGGATTTGAGCGAAGGTGCTGCCATTGACCTGTTTCATGCCTAGGTGACAAGGCCACGTTACGGGCTCATGCGATGTCTGTGATCCGATCATTGACCACTCATGCCTCTGTAGTCATGCCCAAATTAACAGTGTTTTTTTTTTTTAAATTTATATTATGTATTGTAATGAGAGGCGTAGGCTTTTGGGTGCGTCTGTTGTGGCACATTTGTAATTTGAGGGGCAGCGTTACAATGGACGTCTACAGAGAGAGAGAGAGAGAGAGAGAGAGGGAGAGAGAGAGAGAGAGAGAGAGAGAGAGGGACAGAGAGACAGAGGGAGAGAGAGAGAGAGAGAGAGAGAGAGAGAGAAGAGAGAATGTAGATTCTTCTATTATACGTTTTGAAGATATCCAACCCCACCACCACAGCCCGGCTGGGTTTTTAATTTTTCCAAGCAACACAATTAAATTGGGAAAGGAAATGTGGACTGGAAATTGAACTTCAGCCTGATTTAGAAATTGATTTAAAAAAACATTTTAACACACCGTTTCCTCGACACCAAGAATTTAAAAAAAAACTATAAACAAATAATTGTTGACCTACTTAAATTCTTATTTTGAACAATCTGTAGATCTGAAATAGGAATAGTTTTTTTAACATCTCAATTAAATGACAATACCATAAATCACAGAACTGTATGGGGGGGGGGGGAGAAGGTGTTTGACATTCATAATCAGAAGAGACATAGACACACATGTCGTTAATATGTATTACAAATACAAATGTTTTTTAATGAATATACATGTCGTCCCTTGATTAGGCACACATAGGAATTGCTATAGCGGGGTAGCCAGAAAAAAATTGGTATTACATTTTAAAATCTGACACATACATTACTAGGGCACACCCCTCACATAATGAGTACAACGAAAGCAAGCACTTGTTTCACAACTCATCACGCAAACATTATTCACTCACAAACAGCACACTAATAATTGTTACACTGAAAACAAAGTAAAATATACACACACCAAACAACCAACTCAGACACACAATAATCATTGCGTTTCCAACAATGTATTTAGTAAAAATGAAGAATAATTTTTAAATTAAACAAAATAATAATAAAAATAATGAAACCAAAAATTTTATTAAAAGACGTCAATTATTTTGAAAATAAATGGTTAAATTTGATTAATCAAATATATTTTTTTTTAGTTTAAACTCTTCGTACCCTGTTTACAAGGATATTTTGTATTTACTTCATTGTTTATTTTATTTACACCTCAATAGAGAAGATGTATAACATTTCAATTGTAAGTTTAGATAGGACATTTTTATTTTTAAATGAGATTTAAAGTACAAATAAAAACATTTAATTATTATCATTACTAAGGTCACATGTTTTAAAGATTTTTTGTTTACATGTTTACTTAAAATATCAAGTTTCCAAACCAGGACAGGATGTGATATGACTTTCAAAATAAAAATAATAAAAGAGCTACATTTGCATAAAATAATGTCAAGGACGAATTCCTTTATCGCCACCCTATATAAACAACACATTGTGTAAACAATTGTGATAATGTGTTTTCAATGGCATCATAAGGAGCGTGAAAAAATTATTTATGTCACACCAAATCTAAACATCGGTTAAATTAGATCTTCATATCTCCGTCATGTTTTATCGTTGGAATATTATCCTGCAACTTTGATAAGAGAAGAACATTGCATGAGAAGGTTTCTTCTGGTCATTTCGTAGTTTGTGTATTTTATAAAGGAGCCGTGGGAACAAACTCATTTTAGTATAAATAGAAAGGTTCCCTAATTTATTCCAAGTTTTACAAAGTTTGTTCTTCTTTAAATCTGATAATTCTGGATGATGTACTCACGTGAATATTGAAATTGTTTAAAGATGACAATCTCTGGTCTCATTTCTATTATTTTATGTTTGTTCCTTAACAACATTTGTCATGCTAAGTGTCTCAAGAATATTTCTGTCATTGATTCATTTTGTTTTTAGTTTGTGTGCTTGAAAAAATCATTTATTTTATGCTTCATAATAAATAAGGGAAATAATTTACCAGTAATAACAAATTACTTTTTAAAAATTTTGTTCTAAATAATCCAATCAAGAATACAATGTTAAGATCAACATTTAATTTAGCTTATAAAAAGTCTTACCAGAGGTCTCGGTTTGACATGTTTTTTTTCTGGTACATGGCGCACCATGAAATATTATTTCTTTTCATAATTTTATGTCTATGTTTCATCCAATATGACAGGACACCATATAATTTGCACCAATTGCAGGCGAGTAGCTCACAGAATTTACCAAATCTAAACATCGGTTAAATTAGATCTTCATATCTCCGTCATGTTTTATCGTTGGAATATTATCCTGCAACTTTGATAAGAGAAGAACATTGCATGAGAAGGTTTCTTCTGGTCATTTCGTAGATTGTGTATTTTATAAAGGAGCCGTGGGAACAAACTCATTTTAGTATAAATAGAAAGGTTCCCTAATTTATTCCAAGTTTTACAAAGTTTGTTCTTCTTTAAATCTGATAATTCTGGATGACGTACTCACGTGAATATTGAAATTGTTTAAAGATGACAAGTTCTGGTCTCATTTCTATTATTTTATGTTTGTTCCTTAACAACATTTGTCATGCTAAGTGTCTCAAGATTATTTCTGTCATTGATTCATTTTGTTTTTAGTTTGTGTGCTTGAAAAAATCATTCATTTTATGCTTCATAATAAATAAGGGAAATAATTTACCAGGAATAACAAATTACTTTTTAAAATTTTTTTTCTAAATAATCCAATCAAGAATACAATGTTAAGATCAACATTTAATTTAGCTTATAAAAAGTCTTACCAGAGGTCTCGGTTTGACATGTTTTTTTTTCTGGTACATGGCGCACCATGAAATATTATTTCTTTTCATAATTTTATGTCTATGTTTCATCCAATATGACAGGACACCATATAATTTGCACCAATTGCAGGCGAGTAGCTCNAAAAATTTTGTTCTAAATAATCCAATCAAGAATACAATGTTAAGATCAACATTTAATTTAGCTTATAAAAAGTCTTACCAGAGGTCTCGGTTTGACATGTTTTTTTTCTGGTACATGGCGCACCATGAAATATTATTTCTTTTCATAATTTTATGTCTATGTTTCATCCAATATGACAGGACACCATATAATTTGCACCAATTGCAGGCGAGTAGCTCACAGAATTCATAACATTAATTTTAATCTTTGATATTTCTTCGTGACTTACATAAATTATTTTTTTAAATTTTTGTATTCAACACTTTACTAAGAAAATGTATTGGCTATTGTAAAATAGTAATTGAAAGAATTTGTCATTGGGCGCCTATGGACATAGATACATTTGCAAAGGGAGCTGAGAATCTTATGGCCAGAATTATACACAGGCCCACAGTGGAGTGAATGTTATTAGTGCGATATCTAGTTAGTTATTTGTAAACATAAAATATTAAATAAATTAGGAGTCTCAAGTCAAATCATCCGAAGGCGCCAGGAGATCGAATCTGATTGAGACTGGGTGGCACATCAAATAGCCCACAAAACAGCGATTATTAATTCAATAAAGTACAACTGTAAAAAAATTGATCAAACTTTTTTTAATAAGAAATAAAAACATTAAGGGCTCTAAAGAACTAGGCTTCATTTTATTCTTCCTACACTTAAATGCTAGGGACCTGGGCGCACTTTTTCTCACACATCTAAGTGACATTTGGCTTGAGTGAGTAAACAAATGAGACCATCATTATAGCTTGAAGATGCTCATCACTAGGTTTGGAGCTGAACTGACTTGTTAAGAACTATTTCCACAAAAAGAGGTTTACAAAAAGGCAAAAGATCCGCTTGAACAATCTGGAAATCTCCAGGAATGTTAGAGTGTAATGCTCTCATCAATTGTCTATGTTTGTCTTATTTGCTATTCACATCCGTGTATTTAGCCGTGAGTTCAGAAGTGCACTGAATATCAATCATCTCCATTTGAAGCGAAAAAAAAAGGAGTGAGGTTGAGGCATCTTCAACATTTAATAAGAAAGTGTCACCAAGAATTTGAAAAGTGACTATGTGTGTTTTGAAGTCTGCAAACATAGAATATCATTTTTTTCAATACCACCAGGGCACTTAATGCTAAATGATGTGTGTTTGCCCAAGTCCATCAGTACTTTGCATGTTAGAAAATGGCAGAAATTTCTCTGAGAACCATTGCACAAGTTGTGTCCAGAGTTCTCTGTTTTATAGGCAATACTAACAAGCAGCACCTGGTCATATTACTTCTTTTAACTTCTTGTTGAGTACATTCAGCTATTTTGTAATGTCAACAAAAAAAGCCAAGTCCATGAATTATTTTGGATCCCTTAGTAGAGGAACAACCACCCCATTTTTGTCATGATGGATTTGAAGGCTAAAACGTGTTCAAACAGTGAGTAGTATTTATGAAGTATTGATGCGAAGAAAGATGCTGTTGTAGGGATAATACATTTTGATAGTTTATCCTATAAAACGCCCTTTGACTAACCCTATTTAAAAAGATACCACGCTGGAAGGCTCGGAATTTTCCTTAATCGTTAACACTTTCAGAAATTTTAATAGGGATTCTTTGAAACTCTCAGAATGCTACGATTTACACAATTATGATATGCAATATCCACCAACTGACTTATTAGAAACTATTCTCAACACAGCACTTTCTACATGTTTGTCTCATTAATAGGTATAACATAAAACAAAAATAAAAATATATATTTTAAAAATAAAAGTTTTAACCATTATAATCAATGTTCAAACATGTACCAACAAAATAAAATCAGAATGAGACTAGTCGGTGAGATTCATTTGAAACTGTCGCCAAGGATCACATTATAGATATGAGAATGGCAACAACGCGAGGGTCGCAGTAATACTGTAAGGTATCGGGCCGCAAAATATCGTCTTGCGGGCCTCAAATGACTCGCGTGGTGCGAGTTTGAGACCCCTGAGATAGATGAAAATATCGTTCAATTGCGGTGATTTTATTAGCGCTTTGAAAAATATAGACACAATGAATTCCACAGCTTTCATATGAAATAAGACTTTGTTAGAAATGTAAATAGGTTATTCATAGAATTTCTACATTACATTATGAAACACGTTATTCTAACTTAATTCTTCGTTTTAAGATTTGAATTCAGCATGAAAAAAAAAAAACAAACTATTCCCTTAAAGGTAAATCATATTGTGGACTTCTTCGTTGTCACGTGGACAACGTCACAGAAGATAACGTCTCGGCCCTCATCAAAATGGACATTTATTATCTAAATAACAGGACTCTACTTTCTACGATGTTACCTAAAGACTCGGAAATCCAATCTCACACAGGAAACACAGTTACCATAACTAGATCAATGTCAGAGCATCGTGGAGATTTTCGCTTGTACTTTACTGAAGGAGTCAACTGTCTGGAAGCTAATTTTATATGCAGGATTAATTTTTTTCATATAGATGGTCAAAAG
The DNA here is from genome assembly GCA_964033795.1 of Lymnaea stagnalis. Lineage (NCBI taxonomy): Eukaryota > Metazoa > Mollusca > Gastropoda > Lymnaeidae > Lymnaea > Lymnaea stagnalis. The sequence goes on along the minus strand of CAXITT010000746.1, from coordinate 27,433 downwards.
GACTTCTCAGAAAATGCAACTGCGTCTGCTTCTCATGAAAATGGGGAAAAAGATTTGTATGTGAAATCCCAAATTTCTTTTAAACAAACCATCTCCGACCTTACCGGTAATTTTCTAATGAATTAAATATCGCAAAATGATCTTGTCCAAGAGAGTAATAACGCCAAGTTTTTTAAAACTAGACGCCAAACTGAATGAAATGATGAATAAAATGTAAGTCTGTGTTCCAAGGACAGAATTGATTCGAGACAACGATGGCCATGTAAACATGTCACAAATAGAGCGCTCATTAGATTCCATTTCTCAAAAGCTTGATGATTTGTAGATGAGTCAAAGATGCAAGGAGAAATTCTTGCTAATTTTTCTAGCGTACATGAGTGCTTACAACAACAACAAAAAAAACAACAGGTAAGTGTGAAACCTAGAAATGCTTGATTTATACAATCCAAGGTCATAAATTACCCAATATCTGTTGTAATATACAATAAGTTTTTTTTTTATAAATAATTTTCTTGTCATTATTTTACCCACTTATTTGATCTGCTCTTATTTTGTTCCTCAGTCTTTATTGTATCCACTTACTATTCCCTCTTGTCTTTTCCCTGGTCAGCTAAAATGTGAAAAAGAAATGGACAGTTCAGAGTCCCAAGTGATGACGTAACTTTACAACAATACAAAAGTTTTGTATGATACAAAAACGGACGGCGGTGGATGGAATATCATACAGGTAACATACATGGATTATTATACAAATAAGTTACATTGATTATTATACAGTTTAGTAACGTGAATTATCATACATGTAAGTTATATGGATTATCAAACAGGTCAATTACATGTATTATCATAGAAAAAAGTTATATTTATTATAATAAAAGAAAAGAACAGGGATTACTACAGATATCGGGATTAAACAGACAGTGGTCCAACATATTTTCTTTAGACTTTAACGAAAATATAACTTTAAATATGACCAGAAATATGCCATCTGGCATCTCTCTCCATACGCCAGTGGTTACCCGTGAATGCTCAAAACAACAAGCCTAGAAAATGTCGTGGATAACCCAGGTAAATGACTTATGTATGAAATGCAGGTGTTTGAGTATGGCTCTATTTATTGTAAGAAACTCACACGTCTTCTTTGGAAAAAAGAGTGAAATTTTAATGTCACGTGATCAATGATATGAAACATCGCTTCCATCTAATATCTCTCGCTTAAGTATTTCGTTTAACGTAACTAAGTTTTTGGTAAAGCAACCATGGGACCTGTTCTCTTCTATATCTTAAGGGCCCACGATCAATTTATTGATCATTTTGGCTCCTATGCATGTAGATGGGATTTGCAATGTTTCTGTTACTGGTGTTGATGAGGAAATCATGCACAAGAGGTTTGAAGGCTGGAGGCAATAGACACAAATGTGTCTAGTGTTGTCGCCTCAACCGTTCCTTTTGAAAGATTTTTCCAGTCCCTGATTGTCTTGGGCAGGAATGAGCAGCTCCTATACTGGCTTTTTGCTGGTACGAGCCTGAATTGCCTGTCATGGCCTCGTCGCTATCTATGGGGGAGAGGGACGAGTTTCTGTTTAATACTGGAACAGTGGACCAGCCCATTATTTATCTTGTACATCATGGAGAGCCTGGATTGTCGTCGTCGTTTCTCCAATGCTGACCAGCCTAGTGTTTCTAGCATACTGCCAACTCTAGAGGTATTCCTCTGGCGGTTTAGGACAAAGCGTGCTGCTCGTCGCTGGACCGCCTCCAACCTGTCAATGCTCTTCTGGGTAAATGGGTCCCAGACGGATAAAGGCTTTATATCGGACGGATAAAAGCTTTATATGCTCTTTCTTTCACACAGGAGTTGCTAATCTTTAGATTTCGCCTTAAGAACCCTTGGGTATTGTTTGCTTGGTTACATACATTGTTAATATGCTCGTCCCAGCGGACCTCTCTTTTAATGGTAACACCCAGGTACTTTACGGAGGAAACTGGCTCAAGTATATGGCCGTGAAGTTCGTATTGGTAGTGTAGAGGAGTACAACTTCTAGAGAATGGTAGTGTCTGGCACTTGGCAGGGTGAAATTCCATGTCCCAGCTTATCTCCCACTCAGCTAACAGATTGAGATACTGTTGTAGCTGGTCCTGGTCCGATCTGTTGGCGATCGTCCTATACACTGCAGTGTCATCTGCGAACAGTCTTACCTGTGATGTCAGTTTCTGAGCGTTATTTCAAATAACTATTAAATCTAAAGATGGACAATGAACGCATGGCAATATTTTGAAACCATTTTTGCCGACGCTCCATTTCAGTACATCAAAATGCTTGATGTCCGGCCATTTTACTTGTAATTTCTTCATCTGTTAACTCTTTAAAGCCAACCTTATTCAAAGAATCATTACAATGCATTTGTATTGCAATATATGACTTGCATTTTTCTGACAAAAGCCCCCTACACCAATTATAAAAAATAAAACCAATATGTATACATTGGTTTCTCAGTGACTAAATTTTCCCAGGATCTGTGCAGTGTACGCCTCAATTTTTGGGACACAATTCGGTGATAGCACTTAATAATGGCTCTCTAATGTGTCTTAACAGAATTGTGTTACAATTAAGCAAGAATGTTACGTCATTTTCCTATAAAGCAAAAGTTCTACGAATAGGAAAGAGTTTAAAGATATACGAAGTCTCCAATAGTAATTGCCCCTGGATGATAGAATTACACGATTAAATGTATATTCCGCTACATTCCCTAATCTTTTAAAATAAAAGTATACAAATTTATTGTGAATAGCAACGAGAACTCTATCTTAAAACGTGTTTTTGACCACCCACTAATGACTGACAAGAATTTTCCTGATTTCTGGCAATAATTAATAATAATAATAATAAAGTTCATTTCAAAAACACGCTTCATCCCCAAAGGCTCGAAGCGCGGTACAAAGTCAACAAAAAACAAAACTATAGTTTACCACATTTAAAACAAACGCAACACGACAAAAACTAAGTACAAGCATACAATGGCAAAGTCTTTCTAGCCATTTCAACCATAAGCAACACAGCCATTATGCATTAACTGGAAAATAATGTTGACAATCATCCCAGAAGGTGTTTGCGAAATAGATGTGTCTTTAAATCGGTTTTAAAGGACTCCAGTGTCTGGTTGTTTCTGAGATCGACAGGAAGGGCATTCCAAATTAGTGGACCAGCAAATGCGAAAGTGCGCTTTCCGTAAGTCTCAAGGCAAACACGTGGTGTCGAGAGTTTGCCACTATCGGATGAGCGGAGCTCTCTAGTGGGTACATAAGGCGTCAGCAGCTCTTTCAGATAGTACGGCGCCAGGTCATGTAAGCAGCGGTAGCACAAAGTTGCGATTTTGTACTCCATGCGAGCACGCACTGGCAGCCAGTGCAGCTCTCTCAGAAGTGTTTTTGCATGGTCAAACTTGCGTTTGCGGAGAACAATGCGAGCCGCATTATTCTGTGCTATTTGAATTTTATCCAGGAGCGTAGCTGGAAGACCCACCATAAGAGCATTGCAATAGTCCATGCGTGATAGCACAAATGCAGACATCAGCCTCTTTGTTGCATCAATTGTTAGGAAGGGCCTGATGTGACTAATCCTGCGCAGCTCTAGAAAAATCGCCTTGCATAGCATGTTAATATGACTTTCAAAAGTTAGTCTTCCATCTAGGTAGACACCCAGGTACCGCACTGTTTGAGCTAACTCAATACGCACACCTGAGAGAGTAATGGATGTAGTGTTATTTGCAGATTTTTGCTTCTGAGCGGTCGCGATGGGGAGCAGCTCAGTCTTATCATCATTTAATTTGAGCTTGTTTATCGTCATCCAGTGCTTAACCGACTCCATTGTCTTCTGTGTCATACTGAGCAGCTGAGGGAACTGAGAAGGGATCACGGATTGATGAAGTTGTGTATCGTCCGCGTACATGTGATACAACATGTCAAACTGCCTGATCTCTGCGCCCAGTGGCTGAATGTACATCGTGAAAAGCACTGGGCCTAGGACCGAGCCCTGGGGTACTCCGAATTCGATATTAGATTTCTTCGAAGTCAAGCCGTTTGAAATAACTGACTGCACCCGATTAGTCAGATACGATCGGAACCAACACAGGACGGTATCAGTGAGACCGAACGTTTGTTGCAGACGCTGGAGCAATATGCCGTGGTCGAGCGTATCGAAAGCTGCCGATAAATCGAGTAAAGACAAAATCGATACCTTGCCCTCATCACAAGATGACAGAAGGTAGTTTACGACGCGCAACAGGGCTGTCTCAGTAGAGTGATGCACCCTGTATGCTGACTAAAATGGTTCAAACAAGTTAAACTGAGTGAGGTGATCCTGGAGTTGGCGGAGAACGACTTTTTCTAAGATTTTAGAAATAAATGGTAGATTTGAGATGGGGCGATAATTTTTCATCACATTTGGATCAAGATTTGATTTCTTTAATAGTGGAGTAACGATTGCCTCTTTAAAAGATGATGGAACAATACCAGTAGTTAAGGACTGATTTATAATATAAGTGATGATGGGGACTTTTTCATCCAGACATTCATACAAGAGCCCTGCTGGAAGAGGGTCAAGCGAACATGACTTTCTTGGGGTATCAGCGAGGATTTTCCTCACATTCGATTCACTGACCTCAACAAATTCAGCCATAGAAGAACCGTTGAATATTGAGAATTCTGGAGCAATATCGATGCAACTGTCAAGTTTCGCTCTGATCCTCTTAACTTTTGTAATAAAGTAGTCATTTAGAGCGTCTGGCAGCTCTTCTACAGCAATGTTATTTGGCAGAGATGTAGCCTTGTTTTTACCGGTCAGCTGACCTACAATGCGAAAAAAGTCCTTGCTTGACCCGCTGCCTGTAATCTGATGACTAACATACTCAGTCCTAGCTGCAAGGACCAACCTCTTGGTTCCTTCCCTGTGGTCAACAAAGATTTGTCGGTGCACAGTCAAGCCCGACTTCCGCCATTGATCAGACGATTACAATATGTTATGTTTTAATGTATTTTTTTGTATGACTTTAGTTAATTAGAATGTGCTAATTTTCAATATTTTAAGTAAATTTTTGTTTTTACCTTCAGCCACGTGTCAAAGGAGATACAAGTTTCAATGTAGGCTGGGACTCTTATAAACAAGGATTTGGCTTTCTACAGGGAGATTTTTGACTCGGTAATGAATTCATCTCCAACGTGACCCAACAGGTAGTAGTCAGAAAATGATGTTATTTTTCCTGCTGTTATTAAATTTTACATTATTTTAATAGTATTTTTATGAAGGCGTTTTTCAAGCTACCCATCGTTGATTTTTATTACACACAGTCCTTAAAAAATGAATTTTTTTTAAAAAATAAAATTTATTTAAAATATAAATTGTTCATAGGAAATTATCTGCAGCAGATAAAATATCTTCTTTTCAAATTGTATTTCGTAATGTCAGATTTTGTAACATTATATATGTAATACATTCTTTTGTATAAGACACACATGAATTTTTCAGTCTGGAAAATGAGAATGGATATTTAAGAAAAGCATGAAGCAATAAGGTTTGTTGCGTTAATATTTTTCTTGAGATTGAAATGAGGAGACGAGCGCATTCATATTGAAACAAGGTGGACGTGCATTTAAATTTTAGCTAACTAATTTATAAGTGGTTAATATATATATATATATATATATATATATATATATATATATATATATATATATATATATATATATATATATATATATATATATATATATATATATATATATATATATATATATATATATATATATATATATATATATATATATATATATATATATATATATACATAAATTACTGTGTGAATAAAGTACTTAGTGTAAAGTTGGACTTAATATTTCAATTAGTGTATACATAGCAGTGACAGTTGCTGTAGTATATATAAAGATACAACTATTATCACTACGTGTGGCTAACACACACGTTGAATAGTATTTAGAATATAAGATATATCTTTAACACAATAAAATAGTGTTTAAGTTATTACTTTAATTTTATTTTTATTCAGAAGTGTGTCCTTTATTCGAAAAAAATGTGATTGTGAAGTTGAACGACAGAATTTTGATAAATGGGCACTCTATTGAACATTTTTAAAAATTTAACGACTTTTGAAATGTAATATTAGTAAAATCTACTGTACAGTGTAGGTACATGTTACATCTACTGTACAGTGTAGGCACATGTAACATCTACTGTACAGTGTAGGTACATGTAACATCTACTGTACAGTGTAGGCACATGTAACATCTACTGTACAGTGTAGGCACATGTAACATCTACTGTACAGTGTAGGCACATGTAACATCTACTGTATACTGTAGGTACATGTAACATCTACTGTACAGTGTAGGTACATGTAACATCTACTGTACAGTGTAGGTACATGTAACATCTACTGTACAGTGTAGGTACATGTAACATCTACTGTATACTGTAGGTACATGTAACATCTACTGTACAGTGTATGCACATGTAACATCTACTGTACAGTTTAGGCACATGTAATCTCTACTGTACAGTGTAGGTACATGTAACATCTAGTGTATAGTGTAGGCACATGTAATCTCTACTGTACAGTGTAGGTACATGTAACATCTAGTGTATAGTGTAGGCACATGTAATCTCTACTGTACAGTGTAGGTACATGTAACATCTAGTGTATAGTGTAGGTACATGTAACATCTACTGTACAGTGTAGGCACATGTAATCTCTACTGTACAGTGTAGGTACATGTAACATCTAGTGTATAGTGTCGGCACATGTAATCTCTACGGTACATTGTAGGTACATGTAACATCTAGTGTATAGTGTAGGTACATGTAACATCTACTGTACAGTGTAGGCACATGTAATCTCTACTGTACAGTGTAGGTACATGTAACATCTACTGTATAGTGTAGGCACATGTAATCTCTAATGTATAGTGTAGGCAAATGTAACATCTACTGTATAGTGTAGGCACATGTAATCTCTAATGTATAGTGTAGGCAAATGTAACATCTACTGTATAGTGTAGGCACATGTAATCTCTAGTGTACAGTGTAGGTGCATGTAACATCTACTGTATAGCGTAGGCACATGTAACATCGATGGTTTAAAAGTTAAAGTTTTCATTCACTGATTTGTTTCTTTTTTTCTTTGCCTTTCTTTTTTTTATTATTTTTTTATTTTTACTTCACAGTATGATTACAAGTTGAGAATTGACATGACATGTGCTAACGTTAATACACACGCCATCTACAGTTACTTTAAAGTTGAGGACGAGACCCAGCTGTACACTCTATGTATTGGTGCGTACTCTGGAAATTCAACTGATAAGTTCAGCTACAACAAGGATCAGGTATTTACTACATTGTACGGGGACAATGACAAATGGGCGCCTGCAAATTGTGCAAACGTTGAATATCACACTTCGGGCTGGTGGTTTAATGATTGCAGCTATAGAAATCTAAATAGGGTGTGGGCGAGCCAGACGAAGAATTGTATTTACTGTGATCAGCAAAAACTGAATAGGTGTTTTTTCGTTGAAATGGAAATTCGAAAGAAAGAAACCGCGAGTTTTCATCAAGTTAGTGAATTTTGATGCTATTAATTTTTTATAAATTTGTTTAACTTTTATTTATGACAACTACTTAAAAGTTGGAGAGGGGATGAGAAAATAAATTTTATAAAAACTTAACACAAATTAATTAGCGATGATAATGAATTTTTTGGATTTATTTTATGTTTCTTGAATCTAGTTAACAATGTTCATCTCAAATTTATATCCAAAATTCTGCAATTGGAAATAGATGTCGTAGATCCGAAATGGCGACCTGTGGCATGCGTGGCGCTGAAAATTCATAATTGTTAGCATGCGTGCCGACTTGTCCAAGCATCACCCATGTCTCGACCATGGACTAACGTTGCAAACAGGGGAGACAGTTTTAAGCTTTTAATTATATCAAATATGATACTAGATACAGAATAAGGGCTGCCCCGAGTCTGCAACAAATAATCATTTAGAGAATTATTAGTACTTATTTAGAATAAAAGTTTTAAAAAAAACAACAACACAGTTTAACAATTAAAATTAATTACTGGCATTTTTTACATCACCGACATATCAATCAGATTATCTGATCTTTCAACAAGACGATGGATAAAGTCTTGAAAACAATTTCTGTCCTTATTGTACCCTTACAATAGCAGGAAATATTCGACAAATGGTAAAATTACGGGAACTTGTAGTAAATGTACTGTATCTCACAGTATAAATTCAATAATTTACCGCAAACACACATTAATGTTGTCAAATACCATTAAACTATTTTTCGGTATTCAACCTTAAACATTTTTACGGTATACGCAGTTTTCTTATAGAATATTTCTGGCAGCCAGTTGACGGCAAAATTGAGGAACGATTTACCTTAAAATATTAAATATATTTTTTAACGTGTAAGCTACAACAAGTATCAGTAATTTACTACATTGGACTGGGACACCTACAATAGCTACAACAATTATCAGGCATTTACTACAACAAGAATAAGTCATTTTCTACATTGCACAGGGACAATGACAACAGTTAGATCAATGATCAGGCTTTTACTACAATGGACAGGGAAAATGAGAACAGCTACAAAAATTATCAAGAATTTACTACATTTGACAGGGACAACTACAACAGCTACAACACGGATCAGGCATTTACAGCATTGGACAGGGAAAATGACAACAAGGATCAGGCATTTACTAAAAGGGACATAAAAAATGACAAAAGCTACAACAATGATCAGGCATATACAACAACGGACAGATACAATTACAAAAGCTACAAAAAGGAGCAGCCATTTACTACATTTGACAGGGTAAATGACAACAGCTACAACAAGGATACTGCATTACTACAATGGACAGGGACAATGACTAAAGCTACAATAGGGATCAGGCATTTACTGCTTTGGAAAGGGACAACTACAACAAGGATCTGGCATTTACTACATTGGGCAGGGAAAATTGCAACAGCTACAACAAGAATAAGGCATTTACTGCATTGAACAGAGACAATGACAACAGCTACAACAGGAATGAAATATTTACTAAATGAGACTGGGACAATGACAACAACTAAATCAATGATCACCGATTAAATACATTGGACAGGGGCAACTACAACCTCCACAACAAGGTCAGACATTTATATCATTGAAAAGGGAAAATGACAACAGCTAAAACAAGGCTAGGGCATTTACTACACTGAACAGGGACAATGAAAACAGCTACAACAAAGATTAGACATTTACGACATTGCGCTGGGACAATGACAATAGCTACATCAAGGATCAGACATTTGCTACACTGGCCAGTGACATTGACAAGTGGTCAGATAATTGTGCAAACAATCCATACCACAATGTAGGGTTGTAGTTTAAACAAAGAATTTAAACGAACCTAAACGGTGTGTTGGGGAATAGTTCAACAAATGTTATATATTGAGATTGGCATAAGGCGTATTCATTTCTTGAATTGAAATTTCGAAATAAATAAACAGGGAGCTTTTATCACGTTGGTGAATTTTAGCTAGTTAGAATTTTTGTGAAGAATTTTACATTTCATCATTACAAAATAATTTTAAGATATGAAAGATGAATAAATAAAACATTTATACAAATTAATCATGATAATTATTCTTTTGTATTTACATATCTTGATTCTGGTAAAAAAAATATAAAATAACAATTTCCAATAACGTTGTGCAATAACAGTGTACACCAACAATATACACCAACAATTTACAATAACATATACAATAACAAAGGACACAAAAAAAGTTTTTAAAAAAACAATGTACAATAACAAAATCCATAAACATTTACAATAACAATGTACTTAAATAAAGTACAATAACAAAGTTCAATGACAATATACAATAACAATGTACACTATCAAAGTAAAATAACAAGATTCCTCCTGGCTGTGTACCTTATAATTCTATTGATGGAAATAAATGTAGTAGATCAGAAGGGTTAATCAGTGGCAACGAGTTGTAGCAGAGAAAACTTTGTTGGCACTCAGAATAATTGTCCAATGATCGTTCCAAGTGAAAAAACATTGACTAAACTGCCATATAAGGGAGACGGTTTTAACCTATTTATTAGATCCCATCTGATACTAGATACAGAATAACGACTGACCCAGTGCTGCATGTGTCACTTGTCAAACTAACGAAGTGTGAGACAAGGATTGACAGACAGCATGCATGCAACATCAAAGATTAAATTATTTGTGCAAATTCACGCCAAATGTAATATTGGCGTATTAATAAAACTAAAAACTGTCGACCACTGTGTAATTGTGTTTTTCTTTGACGACCAATGATTTATTAGATTGTTTTATAAAACGCTGTATTATGGTTTAATGAAGGCTTTCATATTTTTGGGGGCTAAGTAAGTGTAAATCTGATTGGCTGTTTTAAACGTCGTCTATAAAAATGTTACCATAAAAAGTTCATTTTAATCGCAACTTTTACATAAATAATTATTATCCACCATTCGTTAAAAAAAATAATAATAACTTTCAGTGTTTTATTCCTCTTGACAATTTTAAATGATTTCCACAAAATAAATGTTCAAAAAGAATTTTCTCTTAACTGCTAGACATTAATGCTATGTATGGAGAAATTAAATAGGTAAGGGGAAGAAATACAATTATTTAAAACTGCCCCATAGGACATGGTTAATCTCGCTTGTTTTGCTTAAACTCTAGTTAAGGAGACTGGGAGTTTCAATGAAATACATCAGTACTTTATGTCCATGTTTTTTTTTAAATCTATTTATAATTCTTTTGGCATATTTTGTTTCATTACATTTCATGAGTTTATAAAAGTTTAAAAATAACTCTATGGAAAGAAACATTAATGCTCAATCAAGGTTGGGGATTTTTTTTTTTTTTTTTTTTTTTGGGGGGGGGGTGGGACTTTCCGTCACAGAAAGTAATTTAAAGATTTAACAAATTTGTTATACTAATCATCTTACCAATAGTGTATGCATGCTTTCCACAATAAATTATGTGTTCCTCGCAATTTCATACCTAGACATCATTAATAAGTTTGACTTTGTGTGTCTGGGTCAGTGCTGACTTAACCCTGTGTCGCGACACAGTAGTGTGTCGCCTGCGATGTGCTGGTGTTTTGGGCGCAACAAAGACATTCTAACATTGAAGCATTTGAAAAAAATATAAACAAATCTATGTAAATGAAGTAAGAAAAAATATAAACTTTATGGTGCGATAGTAAATTATATTAAAAGCAGAACGCTTTATGCAAGATTATTTTTTTTAAAAATATTTGTGAAAAGATTTGGTCTGTAACACTACTCCTCTTGTGTTACTTTTCACTGACGCGTAAACATTGTTACTGTTGTGGCTTGATTACGGTCCAATACTTATTAATAAAAAATATACATAACTGCTACGAAAGCACGAGATAATGCAAGCCATCTCATCACCATTTAAATTGTCTCCACATTTTAATATTCACAATATATAATAGATATCTCAGTTGGAATAATATAACGTTAATCTTTGTCGGCAACTCATCTACGAGAAGGAAACTCTGAGTTCAAAACCGCAGATGGGTTCCCGTAAGGCGTATACAATGAAACAATCCGAAAACTCCTACATCCGTACCCATCCCTGGTCGTCTTGCAAAAGTCTTGCAACTGGAAATGATTGGCCCGGACGAGAGAGTGAGGTTGACGCCGCGAAACCATTTCTCACTTTAAAAACAAAAGTCATCAGATATCGATCTTCCACGGACAAACAACAACAACAACATACAGTTCATAATTCAAACAGATGCTTGATAATTGATCTGATTCAATTTGATATAAATTAAAACAATTCTACATACTATGCTAAATCACTTCGTAAACATTCAAATATCATACCAAACTTTCTTGCTCTCTCTCTCTCTCTCTCTCTCTCTCTCTCTCTGTCTCTATATTTTTAAGCATGTCATTTAAAATCTCCCTCATAACAGATAACATTACAAAACGATCTATTCTTATAAATATGCAGCTGTTAGAAGATCAAAATTTAACAGCTTGTTCTATACTTAAAACTGTATTGGTCCTGACGAGGTCGGCGGTTATTGTGTATACAGATTATCAAATTTCTTCCAAAATAGAATTGGTTTCTTAGGATTGGTTGTGTCGTTCTAATGACGTCATACAACTTTATACAGTGGTTCATATTTCAATATCATCAACCTGGTTCTAATTTGATTGCTTTTGGAAATGCTGAGGCTCATATGTCAGTATCCTCCACCTCTTTCTGACTTGATGGTGTCGGGAAATGTAATGGCTCATGTTGTTGTTTTTTTCTCTTCAATTATTGCAAATATTTTATATATCAATTTATTTTCTGTGTTTATTTATTTTCTACGATACAAACAAATCAATGGCAAATTATATTTTTATTATGAACTGGTTAACACTTTGGTTATAAACTGATCTTTCGTAAAGTTTAAAATGTTCATCGCAGGATTCTGTAAAATGAAGAATATAAAAAAATCAATAAATAAAGAATGTGGGGACATTTCCCTTGAGTAATACGTACACATTTGAGCAAAGCTTTGGCCTTGGCCTAGATCCGGGTTCCCAGGGTTCCAGCCCAAGTTATTTTTTTAAGTTCCACGTGTTCATCACGAGACTCTGTAAAATAAATAACAACAAAAGAAATGTTAAAAAATATGTGGGTGTTCCAGCCTAGGCGAATATGACCCCTGACAGGTTCACGGCCAGTCTGACATTGATTCACGGTTCACTCTCCTCTCCTCAGTAACAAAGGAGGTCAATCTCCGTCGAACAGCAGTTCCTTAAATAAACAATGTAATGTCTGCACCAGGGGTGTGTATGGGTAGAGGGGGGTAGGAAGCAGCTCCTTTCAAAATGAGTTAAGGGGGATAATCCTCTACCTCTCCAACACGTGGCTGGGTTTTAAAATTCTCTATGCAACAAAAAATAAATTAGTAAATAATTTAAAGATTTAACAAATTTGTTATACTAATCATCTTACCAATAGTGTATGCATGCTTTCCACAATAAATTATGTGTTCCTCGCAATTTCATACCTAGACATCATTAATAAGTTTGACTTTGTGTGTCTGGGTCAGTGCAGACTTAACCCTGTGTCGCGACACAGTAGTGTGTCGCCTGCGATGTGCTGGTGTTTTGGGCGCAACAAAGACATTCTAACATTCAAGCATTTGAAAAAATATAAACAAATCTATGTAAATGAAGTAAGAAAAAATATCAACTTCATGGTGCGATAGTAAATTATATTAAAAGCAGAACGCTTTATGCAAGATTATTTTTTTTTTAAATATGTGTGAAAAGCTTTGGTCTGTAACACTACTCCTCTTGTGTTACTTTTCACTGACGCGTAAACATTGTTTCTGTTGTGGCTTGATTACGGTCCTATACTTACTAATAAAAAATATAAATAACTGCTACGAAAGCACGAGATAATGCAAGCCATCTCATCACCATTTAAATTGTCTCCACATTTTAATATTCACAATATATAATAGACATCTCAGTTGGAATAATATCACGTTAATCTTTGTCGGCAACTCATCTACGAGAAGGAAACTCTGAGTTCAAACCCGCAGATGGGTTCCCGTAAGGCGTATACAATAAAACAATCCGAAAACTCCTACATCCGTACCCATCCCTGGTCGTCTTGCAATAGTCTTGCAACTGGAAATGGTGGGCCCGGACGAGAGAGTGAGGTTGACGCCGCGAAACCATTTCTCACTTTAAAAACAAAAGTCAACCGCGCAAGTCATCAGTTATCGATCTTCCACGGACAAACAACAACAACAACAACATACAGTTCATAATCAAAACAGATGCTTGATAATTGATCTGATTCAATTTGATATAAATTAAAACAATTCTACATACGATGCTAAATCACTTCGTAAACATTCAAATCTCATACCAAACTTTCTTGTTCTCTCTCTCTCTCTCTCTCTCTCTGTATATTTTTAAGATTGTCATTTAAAATCTCCCTCATAACACATAACATTACAAAACGATCTATTCTTATAAATATGCAGCTGTTAGAAGATCAAAATTTAACAGCTTGTTCTATACTTAAAACTGTATTGGTCCTGACGAGGTCGGCTGTTATTGTGTATACAGATTAAGGGAAGGGATTCTTAAGTTGATTTTTTTTTCGAAAATTGTAAAACGTATTCTTAGGATTGATTTCTATAAAAAGTTTTTTAATTACAAATGTCATTACTTAATCTTGCTGACATAATTTAATATAAAAATAAATAAATAAAAACATGCAAGAAAAAAGACCATATAGCTTCGGAATAACACATTTCATCAATTTTTTTGGAGACAAGATGTTAATTTTTGAATGTAATTAGAAGACGAATTTTTGGAAAACTTTTCAAAAACAGCTGAGTGCAAAATAAAATGTGATGACGGCTCCTTAAATGTTGACTATCTGCAATTACAATAGAGAACATTCATCCTTAGCTTTACTAATGCTATAATCCAAGACTATTAATATCTGGATGAGGAATCCATTTTTTTTTCAACTGAGAGAGGAATATCTCACTTACTGCATAAGAAGGACATGAAATAACAAATGTTTGGATTATGTTTGAATGATTGATCAGCTGGATTATGTTTGAATGATTGATCAGCTGGATTATGTTTGAATGATTGATCAGCTGGATTATGTTTGAATGATTGATCAGCTGGATTATGTTTGAATGATTGATCAGCTGGATTATTGAGCTCTCGGATTAGTGTTGTTTTGTTTGTTTGCAAATTTCTTCCAAAATAGAATTGGTTTCTTAGGATTGGTTGTGTCGTTCTAATGACGTCATACAACTTTATACAGTGGTTCATATTTCAATATCATCAACCTGGTTCTAATTTGATTGCTTTTGGAAATGCTGAGGCTCATATGTCAGTATCCTCCACCTCTTTCTGACTTGATGGTGTCGGGAAATGTAATGGCTCATGTTGTTGTTTTTTTCTCTTCAATTATTGCAAATATTTTATATATCAATTTATTTTCTGTGTTTATTTATTTTCTACGATACAAACAAATCAATGGCAAATTATATTTTTATTATGAACTGGTTAACACTTTGGTTATAAACTGATCTTTCGTAAAGTTTAAAATGTTCATCGCAGGATTCTGTAAAATGAAGAATATAAAAAAATCAATAAATAAAGAATGTGGGGAAATTTCCCTTGAGTAATACGTACACATTTGAGCAAAGCTTTGGCCTTGGCCTAGATCCGGGTTCCCAGGGTTCCAGCCTAAGTTATTTTTTAAGTTCCACGTGTTCATCACGAGACTCTGTAAAATAAATAACAACAAAAGAAATGTTAAAACATATGTGGATGTTCAAGCCTAGGTGAATATGACCCCTGACAGGTTCACGGCCAGTCTGACATTGATTCACGGTTCACTCTCCTCTCCTCAGTAACAAAGGAGGTCAATCTCCGTCCAACAGCAGTTCCTTAAATAAACAATGTAATGTCTGCACCAGGGTGTGTGTGTATGGGTAGAGGGGGGTAGGAAGCAGCTCCTTTCAAAATGAGTTAAGGGGGATAATCCTCTACCTCTCCAACACGTGGCTGGGTTTTAAAATTCTCTATGCCACAAAAAGTAAATTAGTAAAGAAAACGCTTAATTTATTTTATATGTTATATTTTTTCTTCGTTGGGGATTCAAGTCCAATTCAGAACTCTCCAATGAGAAAGTAGTAAAATTATACAAAATGAAATACGTTATTTTTTAACCTTCAATTTATTTGATAATTTGATTTGCTGAATGAAAGGAACGGAGAGTTGATGAGTAATGGGCTTAATAGTAAGCGTTTTTCTTTTGTAATATATATATATTTATTGAAATCCAATACCATAGTTGACATAATTGGCATGGGATGAGATTGTTTGGTTCCCATAGCTCAAAAGGGCCTTAGACGTCCATGGGAATCGCTTATGTGTATTACAGATACGAAAGCTTTTTTTTTTAAATTAATTTTATATTTAATCCACTGATCTGAGACACGAAGAAATAGTTTTTGTTAGTTAGACGAGTTAATAATTACATCTACACGCATACATCCCTAACACACGTCTGCCACGTAAACAGTACTCAGAAACTACACTCTTAATTCAAACTCAGCAAGCGCACCTTACTGCCACGCAAATAAGTACACAGAAAATACACTCTTAATTCAAACTCAGCAAGCGCACCTTATTCACTCAAAAAGAAAACACAACAATAACAGATACAAAGCACAACAAACATATACATACACAACTAACAAACAAACACAAAACACAAACAACTCACACCTACATAAATCATAAACTCGTGTATGGCGTTGTAAGGATTTCATTTTTCGTCTATTTTGTAAAAATATGATTTTAAAAAAAAATGTCTAATCATTAACGCAAACGTTAATTTAGAGACAATGAAAATATAAAAATGTTTTAAAAAGAAGTCGATTTCATAGTTACTTAAAATTTATAAATTTGATGAATTAAAAAAGAAAAATGTTTAGACCAAACTCTTCGTACCTTGAGTACACAGATATTTTGGATTTAATTTCTAGTTTATTTTTGATACCACTCACAAGACCAAATTATAAAATGTTGAATGTAAATTGATTTGGAAATTTTTACTTTTAAATGCCGGTAAGATGAAATATAAAAACACACTTAATATTCTTTAAAAAAAAAAGCCAAAGGTGTATGAAGATATTTTAAAAAGTAAATGCATGTTTACTAAAAAAGATCAGCAGAAAGCTTTCCCACGCCTAACATAAAATATGTCGGAAAAATATATATCTGAAAAATATATATTTAAAAAAAAAAGGATTTAGCCTTTGCAGAAATGAATGTCAAGGACGATTTTCTTTCTTACCAATCCAGATCAAATAACGCACTGGGAAACAATTATTCTGAGAAGACGTCAACACGGACACCACAAGAGACGTGAGAAATAAATTTATTGAAACCAAACCCCGGGAATGTGCCAGCTTTTTTTCCCACATGTTTATATCTACGACTTGGTTTAGCGTGGGAATATCATCATGGCCCCGTGATAAAAAATGAACGTTGCCCGAATTAGTTTCATCTGGTTATTTCATAGTTTTGTCAAGTTTGTAAATGTCAAGTGTACAAAGAAAATAAAATAAAATTATTTTCAGTATAAATAGTAACGTTCCATTATTTTCTCCAAGTTTTACAAAGTATGTTCTTTAAATCGAATCATTCTGGATGACATACTCACGTGAATATTGAAACCGTTTAAAGATGACAAGTTTAAATCTTTCGTCAATTATTTTATGTTTATTCATGATCAGCAATTGTTATGGTAAGTGTCTCATGACAATCTCTGATATTGTTTTTCGATAATTCTCAAGTTCATTAATTTCTTTAGGTGTTACTATTGATACTATTTTCTGATTCCAATTTTTTCATTTCCAGTTCATGTGATTTCTTGCAGCCCTTTCATCTCTCTCTTCAATCGTCTCTCTTTCAAGTGTCTGTGTTTCTTGATGAACAAATTCCTATAGCTCATTACCTTCACATCACTTGTCTTTAGCTATTGCTATTATTTCTTTAATAACTTCCATTTTGTATGGTATGTCCACAGGTATTGATATTATAAACACTTTAATCTATACTAAACGTAATTTAATCACTTAATTAAATATATATAATTAAATCAATCATCTAGGCATATGTCATAACCTATTTAGAGATTACATCAAATAAAAAGATATGAATTAATAACAACAATATTTAAAAAGAATAAAGATAAATCACACTCACAAGACTAAACAAAAACAAGTAACTATTTTGTTTAAATTGATAGAAGAATTGGCGAGAGAAATCACGACAAGTAATAAGCAACACGACCAAACTTAATAAATAATAACACGTTCATTTACAGTAGATTAGACAATTTACAAACTTGACAATTACAATCTAATACAAGCAATATTTATTTAATAAGAAGAGGGCCACAATTAAATCTATACAGTGCTAATATAACACTAATCTCTCACGTTAACAAAAAATACGTCATCTAAAAGTACTTTATATCTGTGCTCTGACAATGATGATATTTCAAAAATATTTTTGAGCACTGATAAAAATTGATTATGTACATAACATGTAAATCAATTAATAAATTTAATTTTAAATAATGTTCTATTTTCTTCGTTTGCATCTTGTTTTCAATGAATTTTTAAATCTGGAACATTTATTAATTTTAATAAATTTTATCATACACATTTTACATTGTCTATTTTTTTTTGTAACACAGTAAATTTCAAATAAGTTCAATTCATATTTTACTCCACACATATGGTAAGGTCATCAGCAAGGCGGTCTAATTCACATTTACCTCAACACTATTTTCTTCTATACTAAATAAAGTCATCATCATCAACGAAATAGTGTAATGGACATTTTCCTCCTATCATATGTAATCTCAGGTCATAAATTCCATATTTCATGCATACTCAACATAAGTAAGGCCATCAGGCAGTAGTATCAGAAATTCGTATATGTCAACGACGATTTTCAGCCATCTTGAATTCAAACGAATCAGCTGTTTGTTCCTGGAGGAAATAAAATATTTTTTAATAGATACACGTATGATTGTGTCCACGTTCCTATTTTGACCGCTGCCACCAAATCGATTGTGCCTCTGTGTCCCATCTACCATCACTCACAACCACAATCTAGTTATAAGCTATGATAACAGAGGCGTTGTTGATCAAGTGAATAGTGACTATACCTTATTAAAGTTCATTATATGCTAAAACATCAATAATGATAATAGTTAATTCTTAAACTGATCCAAAGACACTTAGAATAAAGGTTCTCGGTAACTTCGCTATTTGAGAAAGATATCACTATAGTATGGCCAAATATAACAACATAATACGGACTTAATAAGCGACATCATTATTTCTCCACCTTTGTTCTTCTATGATTAGTAAGTTTTTTTTCCAATTGTCCATGCTCTATATTTCCGATTCACGAGCGCTTGACAGGCAGCAGTGAAATCTCTCCAAATGTTTATCTTTTTTTAATGTGTTTCTCAAATTGTATTCCTCGATAGTTTTATAAGTTTGTATCTTAAAGTCTCCTGGAAGTAGGATTGTATTTTATTTCGAAAATAACTAAGGATTAATCGACTTATTATGTGTGTTTCCATACTTAATTTATATAAACAAAGACAGTCAAGGCTATCGACAAATACTTCCGGTTGTCGATTCGCTTGCAAGACAGTAGTGACATCTTTCCACATTTACGCAGTTTTGGAAGTATTCTCACAAATTTTTTTTCCCAGATAGTTTAATTTCTTAATAACACTATGTGGAATGCTGTGTGGCGACATTTGAGGCCACAAAAGTGTTTGTCTGTTTCGAGTTTTTTGTATTAACTTGAAATAAATGCCATTCCTTCACTATTCATCTACTAGACTGCGTCCACTGTGTACCCCTGATAGCGTCAGCTGTGTACCCCTGAAAGCGTCAGCTGTGTATCCCTGATAGCGTCAGCTGTGTGTATCCCTGATAGCGCCAGCTGTCTACCCCTGATAGCTATCTCCTAAGTGGTGAAATTCTTACACGATGTGGAACACTTTATTTAATAAAAAGAAAACTGCAAAAAGCGTGACCACGTCACACCACTACGTCATTCACTTCATTGGCTCCTTGTGCAAGCACGTATTGACTACAAACTCTCTTTTCTCTGTCACAACTTCTTCTCGAATTCCTCCCCTTCCTATCTAACCGAACTTCTCTCTGTCTATTCACCACTTCGACAGCTTCGCTCCCCCGCAGACGCGCGTATTCTTTCTGTCCCAAGACTCACAAAAAAACATGCGGTGAACGATCGTTCTCTTTCTGTGCACCCAATCAATGGAATTCTCTTCCATTACACATCTGCAATATACCGACCATCACAACCTTCAAAACTGCACACAAAACAGATATATTTAATTCATACTATCCTGACTGATTCCCACCTCTGACAGTAAAACGATGGAACTGCATGTCGTCCATGGCTTGAGTTGGAAATAGTTTTATATATACATTTAAAAAAAAATTAATTAATGTCAAATAATTATTTCAGATTTGTATTAATTGAATGTACAGCGTGGTGAGCCCATCCCTAGGCTGTGGTACCACGCTATATAGCAAATCGCTACATAAAACCACGTATAATAATAATAATAATAATAATAAAAATAGTATAAGTGATAATTCTTACATTCTTTAACTCCCTTGTAAATCATTATCTCGTATCTGTGACACTAACCAACTCTAACTTAACATACTGACCAACAATAACTGAACGAAACTGAGCAAGGCTAACTTAATAATACTGACCATTACTAAATGAACAAAATTAAAAACTAATAAACCCACTAACCGAACTCCTGGAACTAAGGTTTGCTTGATCCGACCAATCACAACTCGCCTCTCACCAACTCACGATCAACATCGTTCATGCACAAACTTCATTCTCACAAACCAGGTTAATAAAATAATTGTCGTATGAACGTAATCATAACAGAACGGAAAAAAAAGAAAGATTGGTGTTTTGGGGTTTATTGGAGCTCATTGAGAAACTACTTCTCCCGACACCTTACGAAAAAAACAAACAAAAGGTTTTTAAAAAATACATTTTTTGACATACCTGAATTTTTTATTTCGCTATGCAGTCTTGGGAACTTGAAGTTTTAAAAAAAAATTACTTAAAATTAAAATTATTGAAAGAGTTTTGAGTTTGACGTTTTATTATGTCTTTGTTAAAATAGTAATCATTCTACATGGTCCATCCTTTAAGCCCTCGGGCCTCTAGGGGACACAGCCCTGTCGTACTACAATCACTGTCTATTGTCAATTAATAACGGCTATGTGTCATTATATTAACCATACCCTGTGCCTCAAATACCTCAATCCGGCTAAGAATTATAACAAATAAATTTCATTGTGCAAAGATATGATAAAGTTCAAAGTCATAATCGCGATTTGCTACAAGACCAAACGACATCATGACTTTTGGGTAAAAAGATTCCAAAGTAAGACATTCAATCGAAGCACTGAAATTATAATTAAAATAGTATAAAGATTTATTGAACAAAGACTTTACTAACAATAGTATCCATAACATAACAATGGCTTTAGTTTAAGGTAGCCTTATAAGATTACGGCTTTTTTTTTATCCAAATTTCTGCACGTCGAGAATTTCTAAATTGTCTATTGTTTTATCTGTCACAGTGTTCTATATTTTTCCGGCTATGATATTATTTCTTCTGTCATATATGCCTATATTATTCCATCTGTCACACAAGCCTGTATTTTTCCATCTTAAAATAGTCCTATATTATCACATCTGTCACATATGCTTATATTATCACATCTGTCACATATGCTTATATTATCACATCTGTCACATATGCTTATATTATCACATCTGTCACATATGCTTATATTATCACATCTGTCAC
>CAXITT010000745.1:294267-363345 GCA_964033795.1 Lymnaea stagnalis | reverse complement strand
ATTTGCTATGACATTAAAATTTTATTCCAGCAAAGTGCACAATTTTGTGCGCGAAACATTTCATTGTGCCCTTCTACATCCATCGCAGATACGTCGTTGGTACAGTTCCATTCCAGACTCGGCAGGTTTCACATCATCCTCTTTTGCAGCATTTCATCAGCGAGTAGAAGAGGCCAAATGCAAAAACAAAAAAGTAATTGTCTGTCTTATGCTAGATGAGATGGCAATCAGAAAGCATGTACAATTTGATGGAACCAAATTTCATGGCTACATTTTGTTATCATAAAAACTGTTTCCTTATGCTACACCAAAGTACTTTTTCACCATCTGGCAAAGCGCAAGACAGAATCAGAGATTGGGATTAAAATCCGCAAAAAAGCTTCTAAACTTATTCGGTCTAAACACCAGTGAAGAGATTGACTTGAGGCTTTGTCCAAAATTGTGGTAGTTCTGTTTCATAACATAAGTCTGAATTAAAAAACAACATTGTCCAATGTCCTTAATTACGCATAGCCGCTATTCGGACTCGAGTCACTTTAGACTAAATCCAAATTGGATGTCATTTATGGTAGTTTATTATAGTTGAACTGAAGAAGTACGTTATACAAACATATATTCCATTCCTTTATCTTTCATTTGATACCTTATTTAGTCTTACAAACCAAACAATAATATTTTAAATATTCTTTTAATCCCGACCTCTCTTCTCTGATAAGTGGGTCATGCGAATAGCCACTTCGCACAAAAAATTTAAACTGAATTTGATTATGAATTTACCATGTCATTGTTATTGTAACATTTTACAACTGCAACATGTAAAACAAACGACAACGTTGCTTGATGACGGGGATGCCTTCATAACTAATTTTCATGTGTTTTGTGTTTTAAATTTGATGTAGATACTAGATATCTTGCTTCTTAATCTTTTATGATTTTAAAAAAAAAAGTTGCTCAATTTTTGTGAACTTGCCTTGCTGAAATGATCCTTTTGTTCTTATAAATTGATTTTCATTAATACTAATTGATAGTTAATGATTCCTGCAGATTTTATCTATCTACCGGCTCAAATGTTTTTAAGGTGCTGGAAATTCTAAATGTTCAGAGTGAAAATACCCATTTTTATCATATTTATTGAGCAGAAATTTGTGTCCTAAACTTAGGTCTCTTGCTTTATTATTAATAAGATTAATTCTACAATACTGTGTAAAATTTGTTAGGATATCTTACTTTGTTCATTTTTTAAGGATTTTTTAAAATCTATGAAATTCCTAGTTTTTGTGAACAGGCAGTGCTGAAATAATTTCTGTAACATATTTTGTTGTTTTCACCATTACCTCATATTTCACATTGATGTGCTTTAAATTACCTTTTACTTGAAACCTGTATTTTTAGAATAGCTTAATTGATTGATTAGTTATGTTTTTTTAAAAATGGACTAAAATTGACTTTTTGTAAAATTGAGCTTTGGCTCGTTTTCGGGTGAATAAATGTTGTTTTTACATTTTAGTGACAACCCTGACAAAATTGAGTTTGTTATATGTATAACTGGTTGTGTGTGCAAGAGATTTGAAAGTTCCAACTTAATTATTTTAGAAGATATCGGGTGCCAAATCTACTCTTTCCTGTCGTCTAAAATAAAAAAATTGACCCTTCTCCTGATTTCTTTATTATTATTGGAGATAGAGATTTAAAAATGTGTGGTTCTGTTCTGATTAAGCCAAGCTCTATTTAGGAGAATAGTTTTAAGTTTAATTTGATTTAAATTCATTATGAAATTTTCATTTAGAGTATCCGGTACCTAATATTACTGGGTGTATCCTACTTTGCTGGAGGGTAAGAAAATTTACACTGTAGGCTGTAGGCAATGTAAAAATGGAAAGGGCAGCTTGTATTGATCTTGGAAAGAAGCATTTCAGCAAACGACATATTTTAAAGTACTATTTACTCCACAATAGATATGAGTTTATTATTATGGCAGAGGAAATAACAAATATAAAATGAAAAATGTATATTATTACTATATTTATTAGTTGACATCAAAACGAAATTTGATACACGACGGTACAATTCTTTTAGTTTGTCTCAATAGTTAACGTCAATAAACGAGGTTAAAAACTTTATAATTATAAGATAGTGATATAAATAAATAATATTTAAAAAATTAATATAGACCGTAATTAATTTTATATATATGGCATACTATACTACTAGATTATTATATTCTATGCCATGCTCTGTTGATCATAGTAATAATAGTAATATGAGAATCCCTTTGTGTGGGGACTATCACTAAGCAAAACAAAATCGATGGCACGCAGATAATTTATTTGAGTATTGTTATCATAATGTTGATCGCTCGAAACAAGCCGTAGTTTCTTTGTCTATGGTTGCGAACCACACTGGGTGACCTCAACATTGTTTCTACACAAGAAGCGGTGTAACTTGGTGGAACATACTATTGAAAAGGCACTTTTATCGTAAGACAAATATGAAATTTCTGTAGAAAGAATATTAATGTTTCACAAGAGATTGGCAGGAGAACATCTATATAAAAAAGTTACTACATCTATATCAAATAGTTACAGCATCTATATCAAATAGTCACTACATCTATATCAAATATTTACAGCATCTATATCAAATAGTTACTGCATTTATATCAAATTGTTACTGCATCTATATCAAATAGTTCTAAGATCTATATCAAATAGTTACCACATATCTATCAAAAAGTTACGACATCTAAATCAAATAGTTACTACATCTATATCAAAAAGTTACAGAATATATATCAAATAGTTACTACATCTATATCAAATAGTTACTTCATCTCTATCAAATAGTTACTACATCTCTATTAAATAGTTACTATACCTATATGAAAGAGTTACTACATCTATATCAAATGTTTACTGCATCTATATCAAATAGTTACTATATCTATATCAAATAGTTAGTACATCTATACCAAATAGTTAGTAGATTTTTATCAAATAGTTACTGCATATATATCAAATAGTTACTACATCTATATCAAATACTTACTACATCTCTATCAAATAGTTACATCATCTATATCAAATAGTTAAAACATCTCTAGTAAATAGTTACTACATCTATATCAAATTGTTACTACATCTCTTTCAAATGGTTACTACATCTATATCAAATAGTTATTGCATCTCTACCAAATAATTACGGCATCTATATCAAAAAGTTACTTCATCTATATCAAATAGTTACCGCATCTATATCAAATAGATACTACATCTCTATCATATAATTACTAAATCTATATCAAATAGTTACTGCATCTATATCGAATAGATACTACATCTCTATCAAATAGTTACTGCATGCATATCAAATAATTACTATATCTATATCAAATAATTACTACATCTCTATCAAATAATTACTACATCTTTATCAAATAGTTACTGCATCTATATCAAATAGTTACTACATCTATATCAAATAATTACTACATCTATATCCAATAGTTACTACATCTATATCAAATAGTTACCACATCTGTATCAAATATTTACTACATCTATATTAAATAGTTACTGCATCTACATCAAATTGTTACTTCCTACACATCATATAGTTAGTACATCTACATCAAACAGTTAGTATATCTTTATCAAATAGTAACATCATCTACTTCAAATAATTATTGCATCTCTATCAAATAGTTACTACATCTCTATTAAATAGTTACTACATCTATATCAAATAGTTTCGGCATCTATAACAACAAGTTACTACATCTCTATCCAATAATTACAAAATATATATCAAGTAGCTACTGCATGTATATCAAACAGTTACTACATCTATTTCAAATAGTTACTCCATCTCTATCAAATAATTACTGCATCTATATCAAATATTTACTACAACTATATCAAATAGTTAATACATGTCTATTATATAGTTACTACATCTCAATCAATTGGCTACGACATCTCAATCAAAGAGTTACTACATCTCTATCAAATAGTTACTACATCAATATCAAATAGTTATTGCATCTCTGCCAAATAGTTACTGCATTTATATCGAATAGTTTATACATCTATATAAAGTAGTTACTACATCTATATCATATAGTTACCGCATCTATATTAAATAGTTACTGCATCTTTATCAAATAGTTACTGCATCTGTATCAAATTGTTACTACATTTGAATCAAAAAGTTAGTACTTCTATATCAAATAGTTACCACATCTACATGAAATAGTTACTTCATTTACATCAAATAATTGCTGCATCTCTATCAAATAGTTACATCATCTATATCAAATAGTTACTACATCTATATCAAATTGTTACTACATCTCTATCAAATAGTTACTACATCTACATCAAATTGTTACTACATCTCTATCAAATAGTTACTACATCTATATCCAATAGTTACTACATCTATATCAAATTGTTATTGCACCTCTACCAAATATTTACTGCATCTATATCAAAAAGTTACTTCATCTATATCAAATAGTTACTACATCTATATCAAAGGGTTACTACATCTATATCAAATAGTTACTACATCTATATCAAATTTTTACTGCATCTATATCAAATAGTTACTACATCTATATCCAATAGTTATTACATCTATATCAAATAGTTACCACATCTATATCAAATAGTTACCACATCTATATCCAATAGTTACTGCATCTATATCAAATTTTTATTTCCTCTATATCAAATAGTAAGTTTATCTATATCAAATAGTTAGTACATCTTTATCAAATATTTACATCATCTATATCAAATAATTATTGCATCACTATCAAATAGTTACTACATCTCAATCAAATTGTTACTACATCTCAATCAAATTGTTACTACATCTATATCAAATAGTTACTACATCTATATCAAATTTTTACTGCATCTATATCAAATAGTTACTGCATCTATAAAAAAAAAGGTAATGCATCTATATGAAATAGTTACTACTTGTAAATCAAATAGTCACTACATCTACATCAAATTAATACTACATTTACACCAAATAGTCACTCCGTCTCTAGCAAATAGTTACTGCATCTATATGAAATAGTTATTTAATGTATATCAAATAGTTACTGCATCTTTATCAAATAGTTACTACATCTCTATCAAATAGTTACTACTTCTATATCAAATAGTTACTACATCTACATCAAATAGTTACTTCATCTCTATTAAAAAGTTACTGCATCTATATCAAATAGTTACTACATCTATATCAAATAATTACTACATCTATATCCAATAGTTACTACATCTATATCAAATAGTTACCGCATCTGTATCAAATATTTACTACATCTATATCAAATAGTTACTGCATCTATATGAAATACTTATTGCATGTAGGCCTATATCAAATAGTTACTACATCTACATCATATAGTTACTACATTTACATCAAAAAGTTACTTCATCTCTATTAAAAAGTTACTGCATCTATATTAAATAGTTACTACATCCATATCAAATACTGCATCTTTATCAAATAGTTACTATATCTCTATCAAATAGTTACCACATCTCGATCAAATAGCTACTGCATCTCTATCAAATAATTACTACAACTCTTTCAAATAGTAGTAGTCAGTAGTCAGGTTCATTGTTGAACCACCCCCCCCCCCCCCGGTCGGTTTCAGATCAGAACTTGTATTATTAAATTTCTCATCCGATTCTCTTGGAGTCACATATGCATTCCACGTTTTAAACACTTATTTTCATGCTTCTTTTCAACTGTGACGTCATTTCCTACACGTATGTGTTTAGTATTTTTTTAAAGAAAAGGATAATAAGCGTGTTCTTCTTCTATATCTTATGGGCCCACGATCAATTTATTGATCATTTTGGCTCCTATGCATGTAGATGGGATTTCCAATGTTTCTGTTACTGGTGGTGATGAGGAAATTATGCACTAGGGGTTTGAAGGCTTGAGGCAATAGACACTTATCTCTATCAAATAGTTACCACATCTGGATCAAATAGCTACTGCATCTCTATCAAAAAATTACTACAACTCTTTCAAATAGTAGTAGTCAGTAGTCAGCGTCATCGTTGCCCCACCCCCCCCCCGGTCGGTTTCAGATCAGAACTTGTATTATTAAATTCCTCATCCGATTCTCTTGGAGTCACATATGCATTCCACGTTTTAAACACTTATTTTCATGCTTCTTTTCAAATGTGACGTCATTTCCTACACGTATGTGTTTAGTATTTTTTTAAAGAAAAGGATAATAAGCTTGTTGAAAAGATATTGCGCTAAAGCACTAGTATAGTGTGACCAAACGTCCCGTAAAAACGTGATTGTCCCGTTTGTTCACGATCGTATCCGTTGTCCCGAAACAGTCAATTGGGATTCCTAAATGTCCTGTTTTTTTTGAGTTTTTTAACCCAAAAAATTTTCTTATCACTATTAAAGGTAAATACTCAAAAGGGCTGAGAGTCAATCTCTTAGAGCCCTGGACATGATTTCTACGGTGCGCTTCATCTGCTGAGCGCTGCCGTAAAAGGAGATCATTAAGGCAGGCCTCCGGATTCCTACCGTCGGCCCCCGTCCCACTGTCCGGACACGTGACAACCAAGTGGGCTACTGTCTCCTCTTCAAGTCCGCAAAATTGGCACAAAAGTTCCCTTCTGTTGTCGAGCCGGTAGAGATAACTGCGCGTAGCGCAGTGCCCAGTTCTCATCTGAGTGATAAGGCTTTGTTCTCTACGACTAAGCTTCCACCACGGGTCGCTTTTGCTCGGTCGCTGAAATTCCTGGTAAAACTGTCGTCCAGTAGTGGCCGTGTCCCACTTATCAAGCCATTTTCTCCTGAAATGGTCTTTCAACCAGACAGTGACTCCGAGCTGAGTCATGGGTTTGTCTGGTTGAGGTAGGGCTGCGCCTTCTTGGGCTAGGAAATCGGCCCTGTCGGGAAGCGACGCCTCTAAGCGCGAAGTGATAAGCTGGAAGACTACCTTGGGGCCATGTGCATGGATGGAGCCTACTGTCTCCAAAATGGCAGTGATCTTTGTCGAGCCACCCATCTCTCCCCCATGAGTTCGAGAGCAGAACGAGAGTCGGTGAAGACCACAACGTCCGGGAAGGACTTTCGTTTAGCTAGCCGTTGGTTCAATCTCTTGAGAGCTACCAGTATCGCCTCGATTTCCGCATCGAGGTTCTTTGCATTCCTACCGCATGGGCCTGATAGCTCCTCGGGTGGGGCTATCTCTGCGGGATACTGGATAAGGACACCGTAGCCGCTACGTTTTTCCGTGAAACATGAGCCGTCTGTAAAGACTTTAACCAAGCTATTCGGGTAGGCTTCAATCGTGCGTCGTACAGCCTCTGATGGGTCTAATTGAGGACTGCCATCGCTGGCTTTGGCATCAACCATTTCCAGTCGAATGTCTGGTAGGGGAAGACTTTTGTGTGGCCCCCGCGCGGGGATCACTTTCACTTTTTCTCTGTTTCTGGGCAGAATAACGTCTTTTTCAAGACTGTGAACCATGTCCATGAAGGATGGTCGCTTCAATCTGGACTTTTTCTCCCATTCGTCTTGTAATTTGAAACAGGGATCCTTTCTGTCCATGCGGCGGTAACGCTCTACCGTCGCAAGGACCGCCTTCTCCCGCCGGACCTCGAGCGGTTCGACATTGGAAATGATCTCTACCGCCGCCGTGGGTGTGGTCCGTATCGCCCCGCTCGCTTTTGCTCGGTCGCTGAAATTCCTGGTAAAACTGTCGTCCAGTAGTGGCCGTGTCCCACTTATCAAGCCATTTTCTCCTGAAATGGTCTTTCAACCAGACAGTGACTCCGAGCTGAGTCATGGGTTTGTCTGGTTGAGGTAGGGCTGCGCCTTCTTGGGCTAGGAAATCGGCCCTGTCGGGAAGCGACGCCTCTAAGCGCGAAGTGATAAGCTGGAAGACTACCTTGGGGCCATGTGCATGGATGGAGCCTACTGTCTCCAAAATGGCAGTGATCTTTGTCGAGCCCACCGATCTCTCCCCCATGAGTTCGAGAGCAGAACGAGAGTCGGTGAAGACCACAACGTCCGGGAAGGACTTTCGTTTAGCTAGCCGTTGGTTCAACCTCTTGAGAGCTACCAGTATCGCTTCGATTTCCGCATCGAGGTTCGTTGCATTCCTATCGCATGGGCCTAATAGCTCCTCGGGTGGGGCTATCTCTGCGGGATACTGGATAAGGACACCGTAGCCGCTACGTTTTTCCTCCGTGAAACATGAGCCGTCTGTAAAGACTTTAACCAAGCTATTCGGGTAGGCTTCAATCGTGCGTCGTACAGCCTCTGATGGGTCTAATTGAGGACTGCCTTCGCTGGCTTTGGCATCAATCATTTCCAGTCGAATGTCCGGTAGGGGAAGACTTTTGTGTGGCCCCCGCGCGGGGATCACTTTCACTTTTTCCCTGTTTCTGGGCAGAATAACGTCTTTTTCAAGACTGTGAACCATGTCCATGAAGGATGGTCGCTTCAATCTGGACTTTTTCTCCCATTCGTCTTGTAATTTGAAACAGGGATCCTTTCTGTCCATGCGGCGGTAACGCTCTACCGTCGCAAGGACCGCCTTCTCCCGCCGGACCTCGAGCGGTTCGACATTGGAAATGATCTCTACCGCCGCCGTGGGTGTGGTCCGTATCGCCCCGCATACAAACCTTAGAGCACGGTTTTGGATGCGGTCTAGTTCCTCTAAAGCCGTATGGCTTGCGAAGGCTAGGACGGGCAAACTGTAGTCCATTGTTCCTCTCACACTGCTAAGGTAGAGCGACCTCAACAGACTTGCATCTGCACCCCATCTGGTGCAAGCTAGCTTTTTCACCAAGCCCAGTTTCTAATATATAATATAACATCAAATAATATTTTGGGCTAGCTGTGTAGCCAGTGCCAGTAGTCATGTGGGCTCGCGTGATGGTTGCACTGTTGACTGGTGGTGGAGAGTGTCCCTGCCATAGATCTTATATGTAAATGTAGAGCGAAAGACACGAGATTTGAACCTACTTGGGGTGGGGGGGGGGGTCAGGATTTAACTGTGCAGAAAACAATTTTGATTCCGCGACAGATACGTGTACTGTATTAGTCTTATGTGTGATCCCTACCAGCCTGTTCGTGTTAGAGTGACAGGTGTTTGTTTTGGGATTTGAACTTAATTCTTAAATTTTATCGTATTTTAAGTAAACAATAATTATGCCCAAGCTTACCGTTGGTAGATTTAGATTAATTATCAGTAAATGGAAAATGCCTCAATGTCATAGCTGCTAATAGGTGGGTAGGGATATGGAATGGACGTCCGGGGGTAATGGATCCGGTCGGGGAATGTTTAATGTAATGATGTAGCAGTTCAATGACCGTGAGGTGGTTATCTAGTAGAGGTTAGAGTCAAACGAGGGGTAAATATAAGGGAGAAGTTTTTGAGACTCTCCAGAGAGTAGGTTAGAGATTCGTGGACGGTCATTCTGAAGAGACTGACGTAGTGTTACTAGCTGTAGTTAGAAGATAGACATTGTTAGTTTCTATTATACTGAATTAATACATCCTTCATTTATAAGTGTTACGGAGGAGTTGCTTGGTCATTTCATTAGAGTTCTATGTTTTCTTTGTTGTACTTCTCAACGCCTGGACTAGTGAACCATTACAGAGAGTAGCGGCCTCGTATTATTATTATTAATAATAATTATAAGAGGTCTTATATAGCGCGGTACCCCAGCCTAGGGGTACATACAAATTTTATCAAAAGAGACATAATCATGAAATTAAAATAACAACATTTATGAAATAAAGAACAGCAATGTATATCCACCCACCCCACCACATAACTTTTACAAGGCAAACCATGTACGGCAGCCAGCAAGATGGTTGATCGGTCAGAGGAGGGGAATCAGTCAGGGTAGTAAAATTTAAAAAGATATGTTTTTAGTGCAATTTTGAAGGCACCGTCTTTCTATTTTATTTTTTCTTGACTTTTTTTATTTGAATAACGTCAATTTATTTATTAGCACCAATACCAATACAACTTGGTACGTGACCATAAGTACGGGCCATACCCTCACAGTTCCATTCATTTCTGTGACAGAGCATGATAAAACTGTTTTAGAACTTGCAATGTGTGTCCTGTTCCCATTATGAATTCCTTGATAGTTTTAAATAAAAACGTATAATGCATTTTAACTTTCACTTTACCATTAAGAGGATGTTTGTCCTTTTAACATTCAAACCTCCTTTAGTTTCTCCTTTTTCTCAAAAATAGAAAGTGTCTTTTTATTTTAATTATTTCAACAAAAGTATCTTGATATTTATTTTTAAAAGATTACACAATTATTAACAAATCATGTCTCATTCAGAAACTCGAAACAATAACTGAAGATTTATCACAAACGAATGCACTATTAGTAACAACACAAACAGTTTTAAAGGTCTGGCGTTAATTAAAGAAACTATAAATCTTTCAAGGATATATATTTTTTTTGTTGTTTTGTTCAAAAAGCTGACACTGTTTGCTATAGTTCTTAATACTAACAAAATAAATCGCTGTCAAGATTTAAAAAAAAAAAAATGGATGTAGCCTAACAACAACACAGTTACCTAAAGGATAATAACATGGCTGTCCCCTAATATATTCATGGCTGTACACTAACGAAACCATGGCTGTCCACTAGCACAGACATGACTGTACGCTAACACAAACAAGGCTGTACGTTAACACAAACATGAAAACTAGGCACAAAATCACGGCTGTCCACTATCCCAGACACTGTTTTCGACAACACAAACAAGTCCGTCTTTAAACAAAAACACATATGTCCACTAGCACAAAAATTGTTGTCTAAAAGAATATGACTGTCTACAAAAAAGGAATGTTTTTTTTGTTTTGTTTTTTTCTTCCTCTTTTTTTTTTTAATTTTTAGACTCTGATATGTCTTGAAAATAATTGTTTTTAGCTTTACACAGCTTAAAAGATAACTGAAATGATATGTGCATCAAATTTGAGGTTTACACATTTTGTAAATAAGTATGTTTTAGTTTTAATTAAAGATAAAAATTGCATTTTAAAAAAAAATAACTACTCTAATAAATTAGCTTGCTGCTCACTTCGTAATAATTTTTTTTCAAATCTTGGAATTGAATCGGAGACAAGCAGACTTTCTTTGCGATTTAATTAATTAGCTTAATGATTTAATTCATCTTCTAGTAGCAAAAGGAAATGTGTTTTGTTTTTCAAAGAGAAATGTTTTATGCAAAAACATATACATGCATATATAATAAACAATTTATAGCATATATAAACATCAGGATGACTTAAAGCGTTCTTACGTACGTATTAAACTTTCTAAATAAACACACAGCAGCTAAAGAATGAAAGCATCATTATTATTATCAAAATTTTAAAAATCCCATTGAAACTGTTTCTGCACACAATTTGCCTACTTCTTTCAATTACCTTTTATGTGATACAGGATGTCTGGCACAAAGGAGTCAGTCTTGCATCAACTGATACAGTAGATGGTAACGATATACAAACTTATTAGAGTGGCGTCACATCCTACATCTTTCACATGTGTTGCTGCACCGTCACCTTCTTATCAGACATTGGAAATTAAAGGACACATATAATTTACATTTATGTTTCTATGCTTGATGTAAATGTTTTGTTTAATTGCATTATATGTTCATGTTGACACCAAATTAAAAAAAAAAAAGTTATTAGTAAAGCAATGAATTTGCAAAAAAAAAAAGTTCCCTTATTATATGAAAAGGAATGCATTTACATTTTTAATTTACATTTTTGTTTCTATGCTTGATGTAAATGTTTTTTTTAATTGAATTATATGTTCATGTTGACACCAAATTAAAAAAAAAAAAAGTTATTAGTAAAGCAATGAATTTGCAAAAAAAAAAAGTTCCCTTATTATATGAAAAGGAATGCATTTACATTTTTAAAAAAAAATATTTTAACTTACCATGGTTTAAAGAGAATGTGTATTCTAAATCACTTCCATCTGCATCCCCAAAGACTAAAGTGTAGTTGGTGAAATAACCAACTTGTACATTTGAAAAATTTAGAACAATAGTTCCATTTGGGTAGTGTCCCCGGTGGTACACCACAGTATATCCAATAGCAACTGTTTGCGATTCACAACCAGACTGTCGTAACAGCTTATAGTGACTTGGTTCAGGATATCCGAAGACTGGAATGGTCACTTCAAAGCCTGCCCCAACGTTTGTAGTAAAAAAATCTTGGATTTCATTAGCGACAAATAATGAGAGTGGGCCTAAAT
Organism: Lymnaea stagnalis; assembly: GCA_964033795.1. NCBI lineage: Eukaryota > Metazoa > Mollusca > Gastropoda > Lymnaeidae > Lymnaea > Lymnaea stagnalis. The sequence continues at coordinate 351,040 of CAXITT010000745.1, read as the reverse complement.
GGAAACAAAGTTACACACACACATATATATATATATATATATATATATATATATATATATATATATATAAGTTGGCATCCGTCCGTCACAATGTGACGATGGAGTGGGCTTCAGAGGACGAAATCCACATGGCCTGGGAATATATATATATATATATATATACAAATGTATATATATAAATATGTTTATATAAATATTTAATGCATATTGTAATGTTATCGAGATCCGACAGTAAATTAAACCTGTAATGCGTTCCAATCGGGTAACGGGGCCTAACAGGTATTTATATCTTATCAATAAACGGGATCCCATCAGAAAGAGGATCCCATCACGATTGGAATCCCACCAATGATTTCATTGAATTTATCGTATAAGACAGAGAAATGGAGAGGGGGTGGGAGAGACCGAGAGAAATAATGAAATAGACTAATAGAAAACAGGATATGTGAGAAAACAACAACAAAAAATTAATAAAATCGAGAACATGACGTAAAGATATAGAGGGAAGAATGTGAGAATGTGTTTTGAAGAATGAGAGAGTGATAGAGAGAGAGAGAGAGAGATAAAGAGACGGAAAAGAGAGACATAGAGATTACATTTTGTCGAAAAATTAAAACGATAGAAATATTGATATTTTTAAAGTGAAGAGGTAATTTATATGTACTATAGAGTATTTTAGATTATGTACCACAAGAAGACACGGAGATAGTGAGAGGAAATAACAAGGTTATAAAAATTTACATGAGTGAGAAAAGTTTTAAAATATTAAAATTATCAAAAAAGGGTGCATATGATAAGAGGCAACATTTGAAATATAGGCAATGTATATATAATAAATAATTTAACAGCATATAAACATTTTTTTTCACAATAGCTAAAAGTTTTTATGTCATTTTACTTTTAAAAAAAAATTATTATCATTATTATTTTTTTTTAATTTTGCAGCGTTCAGAAATTGAAGTTCATTTTGAAGTTTATATTACAGTTGTCTTACTTGTCACGGTCACATGTTCCGTGTGTAATTGAGTTGTTGTAAGTGTGAGCGGTAGTTTGTTCCTTTAGTTACTTCCCCTTATATCCCAACCAATATTTCTCAGCCATACATGACGTATGAGCTATGAAGTATGATCATGGCTGTGGGTTGAAAACAACCACGCGTCGAAGAGTGTTGTTGAATTAATGTTGCAAGCCACAAAAGACCTTTTTTTTTTTTTAAAGGAGTGAGTTTTTAGTTTGTTGAGCTGAGTACTTATTTATATGGTGAACAGAAATGTCCTTTCTTTTAGTGCACACGCTGTCATTACTGGTTTGTTATTACTGTGCCTTGTGTTAAACCCAATCTATAAATATTTAAAGAATAATGATTATGCGCTAAGTTGTATCTGGTTTACCCTGAATCAGCTTTGTAAGGGCTATGAGAACGCAGAGGAGTTCTAGACTTTTATATATATATATTTTTTTTTCTATGGCCATGCGAAAGAGCTTGTTTTTTTCTATTTTGACCCTTGTTGTTCCTCGTGGACTTAAACATGTAGCTTTCCAAGTCCAGTAGATTCTTGTAATGCAGCTGATCTGAGTTAGATATACTTATAAAATGGATTGTCCTGTAATTAAATGACGTCTTCGTACACAGATCAAACTGAGATCTTGAATAAAGCTGTTGCAATAAGCTTTTGTCGTGCAAAGCAATAGACATCATCCTGTAATCTATAATGATATCATCATGTACGTCAATAATGATAGCGTCATTTCTGATGGCAATGTCTGGGGAAAGATTTGACGTGCTATACACAATCTTTACTCGACATCTCAAAGAGCCTCATAGTAAGGCATCTTGATAGCAGCATGATAGTTTTGGTCTTAAATCACATAAATAATGCATTGTTGTTTTTAATTTTTTAAAGTGTGTTTCTACTTTGGAAAGATGCAATTCCATTAATCTTTGCATAGAATGACATTGGATAGTTTGGTGCGTGGACATTGAGAATACTGATTAATGTATTCCGCTCTTTTACTAGAATCGGCATGCATTGTAAAGGACTTATGTATTACACACTTTGCCTGTTATATACCTAATACTTACATTTTACAATGATTTCAAGATACGACTCCTTAACTTTATTGAAATAGTCTTGTTTAGCCTTGCACAAGTACATACCACTGTCATGACATGATTCTATTTTAAAAGTAAAATAGGGTGTCAAAGTAAATAATTGTTCATTTCTGCTATCCCGTACAAATTCTATGTCTGGAACTGGGTACCCGGATGTCTGACATTCGAGTGTGACGTATCTGCCAAGATCCACAGAAACTACATGATGTTGTCGGTTAGCTGTGAAATTCAGAATCTCAGCTTCAACTAAAATAAACCAAAAAAATATAGACATACAATGTATTTCATATGCAGATTTATATTTGTTTAAAAATATATTGTGTATGCATTTATGAATGTGAACGCGTTTTTGCGTATGTGAGGGTATGTATATTTATCTGCGTCATTACGTGCTCATAGTTGTATGTAGGTAAGCGATTTTGTTTGTATGTGTGTTTGTATTTCTGTGTGTGTGTTTGTATATATGCGTCTTCAATACACAATGTGTATGTTTGTCCAGTTATTTATATTTGAATTTATGAATGTATGTATTATTTCATGTGTGTATATATGCATTCATATATATATATATATATATATATATATATATATATGTTTGTGGGTAAACTGTCAATCGCGGGCTACATGTGTCCCCCGAAATCATTTGTTGATAAACTGTAAATCACGGGCTATGTGTGTTTAATATATATATATATATATATATATATATATATATATGTTTGTGGGTAAACTGTCAATCGCGGGCTACATGTGTCCCCCGAAATCATTTGTTGATAAACTGTAAATCACGGGCTATGTGTGCCCCCCCCCCCTGAGTCGTTTGTATGGTAACTGTAAATCACGGGCTAGTTGTGTCCCCATGAGATGTGTGTGGGTAAACTGTAAATAACGGGCTACATGTTTCCCCGTGAGTTGTTTTTGGGTCTTAAATAATTTATATTAACATATATTATAGTATCCAGAATTCCATTAGCTTTTTTTTTCCAATCCAAAAGTCAAGGGATATCGCAAGCGATCATTGATAACTTATAGCAGTTCTATATTTCAAAGATTCCTACCGCAGTAAACAGATTCTGTATCACGCTCTATGTCGAAATATTACAACCATATGGGCTCAAAAAATGTTTTAAAATTATAAATAGCATTATTTTTCAATTCGTGTGCTGTTATTTTTTACAGGACATAAGAAAAGGACATTCGTAGTAAGATTATTTATTTTTTTGTTCTACATATTTCACACGTAAATAAGTTATTCCAAATGTCAAATGTATAACTCAAGGAAATATGAAAGAAAGCAGTGAAAACTTGTTAGCTAATGGGAATCTATCATTCATATGTATTTCATTTTTGAGAAACATTTTATGTAAATCTTTTAATGTGCAAATTCCTGCGTTTATGGATCTAGGAATGTAAGTATCTAAAAGAGGATCGTCCATAAAAAGAGAGCCCATTTTTTTTTAAAAATCGCAAGCTAGGATTGATTTAATTTTCAATCAAAATATGTTGTCAATATCAGTAACTTGTATTTCTATGACAATAAATGTGTAAAAGCTTCTTACCAAAACGTATTTGATTAATTGTTATACCAGGTAAATTACTCATCAGTACAGATACAGGCTGACACGTAAAGTTTTTGAATTTTTCTGGAAAGTAAATTGGTATATTAGTAGGTTAGCATATAAGTAAGTAAATGCAAATACATAGAATATTTTTTGATACCTTGCAATTTTTATAATATTTTTATTTAATTTATATTTTTGATCAAAAATTTTCCTTCTTACTTGTGGGTAATTTGTAAAATACGGGGATTCATTTGTCCCTAAAGCATATATATAAAGCATAATTTATAAATCATTGTCAAACAAAGATGTGCTTTAATACGATTAACATTATGTGTGCGTTTTTCTGTGCTATCAAAATAGGATCAACGACAGGTACTTAGTCATTAACAAAAATGTAATTTGTTAAGCTCTTTGTTGAAATTAAATCTATATTTTAAAGACATAAATATTTCGAAGATTTAACTCAAATTAATCATTATATTTTCAAGTGTTAAAATTAGAAGTTTTTCTTTATATTCGCCAATGTTTTTAACTGGACACTTTGAAATTTCCGTTACACTATTTATCTGGCGCCATGTCATACCGGCTCTATTGATTTAATAACGAACAAACATAGACAATGTTGCCACAGAAATCAAATCTGATGTATGTATAATTTTGCATATATATGATTACAATTCAAAAGTACCTGCATTACGTTTGTCAAACGTCAGGATATTATCTGTAATTAAATCTGTGTCAAGACTTTGATGCGACGACCACTGTGCTTTGCCTGCTGGGTTTCCGGGATCAATTAGCTGGCATGTGCATATCCTTCGTGGAAATTTCGAGAAAATGTATCTACTTTCAAAGTCGTCGCTTATTAATGTACGATCATTTTGATTTTCACAAAGGACATCTATCGATACCTTGGGTAGATCTAAAAAGTTAAGTTTAAATTACAGAAGTTAAATTAGTAAAAATGTAAAATGTAATGTATGCATTGTTTTTTTTTTTATTATTTTACATAGTTTCTAAGATACACATTTTAAAAATTATAATATTATTACAAAGTAGACGAAAAATCATAAAATGACGTTTACGTGTTAATAATAATTTTTGAATTTTTTTTTTTTTTTTTTATTTTTTAGGTCGATACCAACGCATTATAAATGTAAATCATATCTATATATTTATTGTAAATATCGATTTTCTGAGCACATTGTGAGAGGGGGAAAATCTAGTAACAAATGTTTCGGGACAAAAAAAACCAATAACAACAAACTACAGCTAAAATCTTGTTTTCAAAAAGATTAATTCATGTGATACAAACTATTTTTACCTACAAGTTATTCTCGTTTGGTGCATTGTTATACAGTTTAATAACCTTAAGGCACGGAGTATTGAGTTCAGCTTATTGAATGTCAAATTTTATCTCTTCTCCAAAAAAATTTGTGTTTTTAAAATAGATAAATTGCGCTTAGGATAAAACCAGAAACATTTTCTTTTAAGGCGTTTATTCTTAGATAACTATTAACTTACAAGCTTGCAGGTTCCAATATCCAAGAATGGTCACTGCATGTATCGTCGTTGATGGCGCGGGATCTAAATATTTCTTCTACTTTTGTACGCAAAATTCCGTATATTGAACATTGCAAAATGTGATTTAAATAGCAATAATCTAAGATACGGGCTTTTGGGATAACAGATAGTCCTGGTAACCACGTTTCGGATGGTGAGCGATTGGAAAATTATCACTCTTAATGCATATTGATGACATGATGATACTCACACAGAACCAACGGAGAAGTAAAGTCACTGGAAAAACTGGTAAGGTTTCCATTAATGTCCTTGGTTGCCATGGTGATACGAAATTGATGAGAGCCAATGCCTAGATCTATAACTTTCACATAAAGATTGTATTCATATGTTGTTTTCGAAGTTCCATCTCTATCTGCTTTGAAATGCAGTATATTTTTTGTTCCATTCACATAAACCAACGTTTCCTTTGAAAAGATAAACAATTATGTCACACACATAAAATTTATGGTATCTAATACTCCTCAACATTGTTATATATATATTTATAAATGTATTTATAATATCTATGTAAGTTAAGCTTGTATATATACATATATAACATTTCAAAGAATGCGTAGGAGGTTATAAAGTGTATGTTCCTTGAAATAGTTACGTTTACAAAATAAGGCTTGAATCATATAGCCATAATCTACTTAAACTAATGCATCTAGGCCATACCTCGAAAACATAAGTATCAATAAATTTCAGAATATAAATATTTACAATCGTGAGATTGGTGCTTTTATTTTCAATTAAATCATTTATTTTAGCGTTTTCAACCAACTTTTAAAGGTGTAACATTCAATATAAAGTTTTTTTGTTTTTTTTTAAAATAAAAACTAAAATAAACATTGGTTTTCTTTTATAAAGTTTAGGTTATTATAGCACCGGAAACACTACTATAAAAAATTTTTCTGCCGTAATTGTTACAACAAACTTTCTTCAAATTTTAGCGGGATTCATTTGAATTATAACTCAAATATTTCTCCAAAGGAATTTGTGAAGTTCAATTATCTTAGACATGATTGAAAATGTACTTTAGGAAATGGCGTTGCTGAGCAGACATAAGTTCTTGATGCCCTCATAAAAATCCCATTTTTTGGCGTGAAGCGTCAATGTGGATATCATCTTTTGCAAGGACAGCCCCCGCCAGCAATCACTGGATCGAGTACCAATGTAGGCCTCCCCAGCCCAAGGACATCTGGTCGGTTTGACAAGCTGCTCTTATAGAGTCAACAGGCGACTTCCCAAAGTGTCAAGATGGTGTATTTAAGTCCTATAATATTCTCACTTCCATCATTATGAAGCGTCATACGCCCTCAAATAGCAGCTGGGACAAAACGGTTGTCTAGGACAAGCTAACTCAATTGATGTGTAACAAAATTATTGGAAAGTGGTCTCCACTTTCCAACTCATTCTATTCATATTTTAACAGTAGCATGTGATAATGATCAATTCTCTGTTTCTGCTGGGTTTTTTCAGCCGCAGTTTTTTCGCAGCTGGGCGCCCTGTAAATAAGGCCCATTTCCGGGAGATACCATACATGTCTTTGTCTGCCAGCGCAAGATGCCGCCAGGGTTTCGGAGGCACCACCTCTTTAGTCAGCATGCAACTACAGACTCACCAACCAGGACCCAGGGGGAGCTTAGGGATAATTAAAATGAACTATAATTTTAAATGATAAAAAGAATCGGATTTTGGCATTATGAATATTATTTTTACAGAACATGTTTTCAATACAGTATCTCATTTTTAAATGCAACTTGATTTTTTTTTTTAATCGGAAATTAACTTTGCACAATTTTATTAAAATACAGCTGATAGCTTTGTATATGGTAGGTTCCACACTATTACAATTATCGATTTGTTAAGTAGCTACCATAGAGACACTTTTATGATACACATGTACTCACAAACCTAGCGTTCTTTTATTAATTTTAGTTGACACCTTAATTTAAAATGTATATATCTTACAAAGTGATAGACACACGTTTGAGAGTTAGACCATACAACATTTTGACATGAAAATATCACCATTTTAAAGGCATCATTTGCATATGCACGAAAATAGTTCGGTAACTATTTGATTTTTTTAAAAATTAAATTATTTACACGTTTTTATTAATAAAAATAAATACATTTTAAAAAAGTAAGTCTAAATTTTATTAATGTCATTGAAAAATGACACGGTTCAGTAAAAGGTTAAAAACTTTACTCTGGATAGAAATCGGGAATGAATAATAGTGAGATGAGATAGTGAGGGCAACAGCTGGCAAAACAGAGTCTCATATCCGAAGCGAGGAATTTATGTAAATTTTTGGTGCCATGTTAATTATACCCACTTTGCTCAAAAAAAAAATTTAATTTGTTTAGACAACTAACCAGAATGCCTGTCAATAAATCTGCTAGCGTACAATGGCAGACAATTTTTTTTTAATGAATATTAATTGAAATGGGATTGACACCTAACTCATTGTTTATAAGTTCATTACAAATGTTGCCTTTCGTGGACTAATATTTAAAATTTTAAACTTTAAATAGAGAAGTGTTGTTAACGATGAGCACGCTAATTGCGCTCTAAAACATTTTTTCCGAATAAATAATCGACTAAAGACCAATATATTGGCTCGTATAAATGTATATATATAAATATATATGTATACACCTATGTGAGTTTTTTTTTTTTTTTACGTTTATCTGTCGTGTGTATTCATATATCTTAAGCAATTATAACTAAACATCTGTTGTGACACAATTTTAATTTCCTCCGATCGCTTCAGTTAACATAAAAAAACAAACATACTATGACACAAAATTAACAATTGACTGTGAATTATAAAACATGTCTTTGTTACTTTAAATATACAATTAACAATTGACTGTGAATTATAAAACATGTCTTTGTTCTTTTAAATATACATTTTACATTCCCTTACACTATAATATTAATGCTTGAAACAATTTAAAATTAAAATAACAAACTGTTCATTAAACTGTATCAACATTTTAAGCACATCTCAGCGAATGTATTTTTTTGTTGTCATTTACTTACATTTGTCATGATTTCATAGTCGAAGCCGATAATTTCATCTGAAGTATTGTATTGACATTTTACATGGACAGCCGTGTCGTTGACCTCATAGTATGTGCACCCGGGCACACAAATGTTTGTTCTAATTCTGTTCAAGTCTAAATAAAATATTAAACGTGAATGATGTCATCGGTCTTCACTTTTTTTTTTTTTACAAGTTACTGCAAACAAATTCTAACATAACGGAAATAGTTATGAAAGAAAGTGAAATTTTATTGACATTTAAGAAGAAAACGAATTTATTGAAAAAAAAGTATTACTCAACAGCTAAAACGTTTCTTAAAAAATAGTCAATTTTTAAGATTTTCAATGATTAATGAACTAACTTAATAAAATATTAGTACTTTTATTTTAGTGTATACAATACAATGCACCAAAACTCTGAAAATAATCAATTAGAGAAAACGATTCTGACAAATGTCATCAAAAAATTATCAGTTTCTCTTTGACATGTATGTGTTTTAACTAAACAAGAAGTCAGAGGCGTATCATGTATCTGCAACTCTGATACATTTTTAAAAAATAAGATAAATCGTTTTTAAAATGGTTTATGTCTAATGAACAAGACAAAGCGGATATCCTTAAACTAAGAAATTAAGATACTTTCTTGAAACCAATTTTATGAAACACGTCGATTCGTGTTTTAAATTTTTTGTTTGTTTGTTTATTGTTTAAACACATCTAAGACAATATCTAATAAAACGATTCTTTTTTTTTTTAAATTGTTAATTTTGCTATTCTTGAATTATAATTTTTAATTTTTTTTTTATAAAAACAATAGCGATTAATTAACTCTCATTTGGAATAATTCAAGTTGAACATGTCTTTTCATGTATCAAAATATGAATGAAAATATAGTGTATATACCTTCATAGAACATTTGCTTGATTGCAGAAGTTCTATAAAAGTAGCAAGACTTACGCAGAACTAATGGTGACGTTAGTTTACTTGAGGATACGGGTGTATCTCTGTGCAAAAAGTCGACCATAGTGACTCCGAATTTGTGATAGCCTGGTCCTAGCTCTATTGTGTCCAATTCTAAAGTACATTCCATCAAAGCCATTGGTTCTTCTAAGAGATTGTAGAACGTTTTCCAAGCACTTTTGACATAACGCTTGGGGATCAAAGTATCCTAAAATAGAAAGCACAATGCAATCTTCAGTAGAAACTAAATTCGTATACCACATTTCAGATGACAATTCTATTTTAAATAGTTTTTTAGGTAACTTGGTACACACCTGTGCAAATACAATCGCTTCTGTTGAACTTAGTTTAATTTCAGGGGGAAATAATAAATAGAGTTGACTTACATTAGTGTATACCACAAAGTCGCACTTTATGTCAGGGATCAAAAGATTTGAAAAGCACACTACTTTAACTGCTCCTTTGCTGACTGTTGGAAAGTTACAGATGGGATCAGACCAATAACTTGTATTTTTTTCTGCAAAAATATAACTCTATAATTCAACACAATATACAAAAATATTGCAAACAATATTAATGATAGTTTGGTGAGTAATGCGCTAAAACTTTGGAAATACATGACAAAGGACAGGTTATAATGGGCGGGACACTTTGAAATATGCCAAAGTAGCAGAGGAATTAGGAGGGTGTACAACCATAACCCTTAGAGGAAAGTGACTCAAAGTCAGACGAATGTTTCAATGGAAGGGTGGATGATTTAGAAAATGATCTACACCAGCTGGGAATCCAAGCATGGAAAGTAAAAATTAGTTAGGTCAGAGTGGAAGTAAGTGATAAGGCAGGAAAAATCCCTACATGGTCTGTTGTGCTATAGGGATGGATGGCTGTGATTCAGGCCACAACCCTACATGGTCTGTACCGCCGTAGGGATCGATGGTCAAAGGGGAAGGAACTGATGAGGTTGGCCGAATCCCTACATTGTCAGTAGCGCCAAAGGGATAAGTGACTGACGTGAGTGGAAGGAATTGACGACGCACGCGAAACCAAACTTGGTCTGTAGCGCCATATGGATGGGTGATCCGAGTGGAAGGAAGTGATGATAGCGAAGTATTGTGGCTTAGAATTACAGATAAGACACAATTTATTTAATGTTCTAACAAAGCTAAAATATTTCTCGCTATGAATATTCGTTGCACAACTAATACGATTTTTTGAAAGAGAATTTTATTCCTAGTAAAAAAAGTAGAATTTTAAATCTCTCACCAGTTATGTTGATCTGCATGACATCGCTACTTGCCACAGTTTTATAATTGCCATGTCTTTCTCCTAACAACGTAATAAACTGAATGTGATGAAGCCCTGGACCCAGTTGTTGAAGATAAAAAGATATTGAAAGAGAGCTCATATAGAAGTTTTTTACATTGCTTTTTTGAAAATGTTCAAAAGCGTCAAAAAATACTTCTCTTGACTCTGTAGAAGAGCTAAAAATAGCCGTTTTCTAAAGAAAGGGAAAAAAAACAATATTTTAAATTAACAAATTTGACTATGATATTCATTTTTTTCACCTCAATATTTGCTATCTTTATTCACAAAAATGCACTGTTGTAAAGAATATCTATACTCTTCAAACATTATATTTGTTGAAAACGTGTCAGTTCCGTCGAATATGAAGATCTTGATAAAATGTCTCTTCTCAGACTTTAAAACTGGGATTGAAAAACGGATCCTTTTACAATAAGATTCTTTTCATCAACAATAATAGACCAACTAAAACTATTGACATAAACCACTTTCTGAACAGAAACAACTTTTAAAGAAGGTATCGCATGACACAAGTATTCCACAACAAAATTATATTAATTAATGTAAAAAATAATGCATTATTTAATTTAAGAAGTATGTCGTCTGCGTCATTATGGTGTGCGTGGGTTTTTACCCCACAGTAGGACACTTTCTAAACCAACAAATTTTATTTGATTGACAATCAATGTTTTTTTTTGTTTTTTTTTAAATATGAAGCTAAAAGAAAATTAAATATAACTTTCTTTCAATGAATCGTTGTAAAATTTTCAAATATCAAATACGTATGTTTCTATTTCTAACAATATTTGATTTGGCCATTGAGATATGAGCCTTTCTAATACAAAAGCGCATCAAATACCATTCGTTTTCCTTTCATTGCAAGTTTAAAGCGAGTGTAAATCGTTGTGTGCATTATTTCAAAATTCGTATATATTAGATATAGATGTCATGTTTAGATCACATTCTACTGGACTATTTCTAAATCTGTGGATTTTTGGCAATGCCCTTTGGTTTTATAACTGATATAACTTAAATAAAAGAGCTGAATGCCAACAGAATGAGAGCAATATTAATCGACCTTCTTAAAAACAGGGCTCCAAAAGAGCAGGAATCCGTATACTTCCTTTTACCTTAAATTTAGTAACGTATCTTAGGACTGTGATGCTCTTAGCGGGTTATCCTTTAAAGGCATTAATTTCTGGGGGAAAAAAAAGAACAATATGCTCCTCTGACTTTTCCTTTCATTATTGTGGTTTTAACGCTTAACACTTGTATTATGTTATATTTATACTAATAATTGTCATCGTTATTTTATGTTAAATCATTTCGCCAAAGCTTGAGGGTCTCTGCACGATGGCTGAAATAAAAAAAAAGCTCAATATTAGAAGTTTGAAATTTATAACTGAAGGGGACTTTCTTAAATATCTCCCTATATTCTCATTAAGCATACAATTATATCTTACGATTTCAGTGTCTGTGGCTTTATGTTAGAGCAGATTTAAGAATTGAAACTTTTCAACAATAGCAAGCTGAGTGTAAGGCTGTGTTTGTTTGTTGATTAATAAAAAAAAACACCAAAAATGAATCTCAGTGAAATTTGACAAGAACATTCCATATGACCTATAGGTGGTTCCTAAAAGGTTTGATCACAAACCCCTTCTTTTAAAAGGTATACATTAAAAAAAAAATTTAAATCATAATCTTTAGAGCATAAAAGTGTAAAAAAAAAACGTAGTTTATTTTTGAAACTGAATCGTTTCTGTAAAAGTTCAAGAGAAAGTATTATTTCTAAATCATTTATATTATCTTCGCTTTTGTTGTTGGTTGGCTTGCGGGGTGGCTTGGTTGTAAAATCTTCGGACGACTAATTGACCCACTTTCTATCAAGCTATTGAGATTAAATTCGGCACATAGACTCGTTGGCCCCAAACTAGCAAACAAAATTTACTTTTTTCAAGAGAACATAAATGTTACTCTTTTAATATTTTTACTTTCAAGTATTTTCTGACTACTAAAGTATGCCCTGTTTCTGTCTGATATTTTTTCTTGTATCTCTGTTAGTTATTTGTTTGTTACAATTAATAAAGATTTTTAGGTATCCTGAATTGATTATCCAAACATCCTACACTATTGTTAGGTTGTGGATATCCTACTATTTTTTCTGCTTACATTTTCATACATCTTTTTTTCCTGTACCCCAGCTGATGTTGTTTCCATATGGAATGAACCAAATTTACAATTTTCCCTAGCTGTCATGTCTTTTTCCCTGTTTGGGTTTACAATTATGGTCAAATCACTTCCTTTCTACTCATCTTTACTTTGTTTTTGTCTGGTTTTAGCGCCCTCTCCTTTTTTTAAAAAAAATTTGTAGGTAGGATATATATATATATATATATTATTTAAATTTAATTTATACTTTTTTAAATAAGTTTTTTTGTTTGTCCTGATGAAGGCATGTTCCGAAACTTTTACTTGTAAATAATGTATAATTATTATTAAAGCTTAACTTATATTGTTATATTGACACAATTTGTTCATGTTTTATTAATCTCATTTATGTCGTTTCCCCTGTTTACTTCCTCTTGTAAAGCTGTTAACTGTGCTTCTACTTCATTTTGGAAAGCTTTTTCGGAAAGTCGATTTTTGGTAGGGTTTTGGTAATCATAATGTTTCTGTGATTAATTTCGGCAATTGTTAATTAGGCTTATTCCTGCTTTTATTTAACCTTTACGAATAGATTGCTAGAGCTTCGGTAGCTTCTTACATCTACTATATATGCTCCATGCCTCACATGCATTAATCCTGGTCACTTTGGTTGTTTTTGATTTTATCTTATGAGTTCCAAGTAACTTAATGACTATTTTTTTGTTTGCAAACTTTGTGCTGTTAACTGACATCACTTTTCCTTAAGCAAAGTTCATGAGACGGATAACATTGTCATGCAGACCTTCCTTGTCAAAAGTTTGCATGGACACATTTTCTTTTCCTATTTGGCCTTATAGCCTCTAATCACTATTTTAATAACATGTCGTAATGCCTCTTCCTAGAACTTTCCAGTGTCTCAATAAATGATTATTTATGCTGATCTTCCGTATCTTCGTTAGGAGCATGTCTCTTTATGAATATTACAATGAGCATAATTCTACGCATACGCAAAGAACACAGTCTTTAATTGCCTGGTTTGTAGCCTAAACAGACTGCTTATTTTTTCACAGCTAATCCTGTTTCTAGAGTTTTGGTGATGTTACCACAATAAAATATGTCGTATTATTTAGTTTTGAGGATATGTTAACCTTTTCATCGAATGTCTTGCCATGCAGTAATATATATTTTATATTTTAGCAGTTAATTAACAGGGTTGCTAAACGCTCCTGCTCCAAGCAAGCCTATAAATGTCCAAGTCGCAATCCATAAAATAATTTAGTTTAGTGCTTTTCTGGATAAATAAATGCGCAGCCTAATAGCGGGTTGGTTATGAAAAGATTAACATAGTTCAGTGGCGTGAAAAGACAGTGCTGTTGTGTACTTTCTTTTTTTTTTTTTTTTCTGGCGGGAGATATGGGTGTGGCCGGGTTGCGACAATAATTGAGATTCTTATCAAGTGATTTATTTGTATCTTTTGTTGTTATATTTTCAACCCTACCCAATCTATTTAGTTTAGTGCTTTTCTGGATAAATATATGCGCAGCCTAATAGCGGGTTTGTTATGAAAAGATTAACATAGTTCTGTGGCGTGAAAAGACAGTGCTGTTGTGTACTTTCTTTTTTTTTTTTTCTTCTGGCGGGAGATATGGGTGTGGCCGGGTTGCGACAATAATTGAGATTCTTATCAAGTGATTTATTTGTATCATTTGTTGTCATATTTTCAACCCTACCCAATCGCTCAATATTACATTTTATAATGGATTTTTACAAAAAAACTTATTCTTTTTGGCGTTGTTCAATTTTTAGTCATCTTTAATAAAAAAACTTTGGGCTGTTCCGTTTGGTGCGTTTTAAAAATCTATAAAAGATTTTAAAATTATTTGAAATATTATTTTCAAAGGAGATCAGTTTTTTCATGCAATCATTTTTTTTTTCAAATACCGAAAAAAATAATTAAATTAAGAAGCTACAGTGCATTTCGTGGTATCATCGAGGTTGAACAACTGTTTAGAATCACAGTTTCTGATAATTCATAAATCACGATTAATATTAAACATAAATACACGCCCTGAAAGTGTTGGTTGCATGTAATGAGTATATATCGATATCGCTGGCGCATCATTTGTTAACTACGGAACAAGTTTAGTCCAAAGTAGATTTAAAAAAAAAAATGTAATTGAATTTTTTTTCTTTACTTGTACATTTATTATAAACTTTAATAAAGAAACAAAAAACACATATTTTATGTTTAATTTGTGTTTCTGATATACGAAATCTCACTGAAGTTTTATAATGTAAAACCTAGGCTGAGAAGGAAAGTCAAGACAGAAATAAAATCAACTCTGAGATGAAAGTTTTGTGGCGAGCTGCTGGCATAAAAAAAAAATGGACAAAGCAGAAATCCAGAATATTAGCCAAACAGGGATTCCATCCCATTCAGCCAGTGCATAGCTGAAAACGAATTGTTCCGAAATTAATTTGTTTGCACGCTAGCTCAGAACGGCTGTCGGCAAAATTTTACTTCAAACATACAATGGCAGGGACTCAGGTTTCTTGAACATTAACTGACATGTAATCGGCCAAAAATGTAGTGTTTAGAAATGTTATTATAAATGTTGCCTTTTAAAGTAAAAAATATAAATTTTAAAACTTACTTTATTGAGCTGTTTTTGAAAGAGCCTTTAATTTACTTGTCAGCTTTTACATTAATTATGAAGTTGTTAACGATTTCAAATTTGAAAAAAATCAAGGTATGTTGGCTAGTATACAGAAATGTGCTATCAAGTATGAAATAGTTCAGTCTTCCTTGATTTTTTTCCGGTTGAATTTTTAAATGGAGACGATGAACGAAAGAAATGCAACTTTAAAAAAGCCAGGAATTTAACGTTTCATTTTATAAGATAAAAATGTTCATTTTTTAAAAAAAATGCCTCTTTTGAAACGTATCTACTTAAATTATAATTTTTCTTAAAATAAAAAAAAAAATGTACTAGAAAATGAGTGGGGGGGGGGGTGGGTGATACAATTAGCCTACAGGGTAAAAAAACAACCCTTTTACGTCTCTGGAAATGCCCATAAATGTTACAATTATACACAGGAAAGAAATGGTAAATAAAATCGATTTTAAAATAAGCAAAATAAACTATTTAAAACACCTACAAGTACTTACATTTATCATGACGGAGCAAATCGTGGATGGGTGCAAAAAATCTGCCCTAGCATCAAGTGTCAGAAGAGTCCCATTCTCCTGTAGCTCAATTGACTCCCATTTTATTTTTCTTGTATGTGCTAAAGATTTAACCAAAAAAAAAATCTTTAATAAAATTTAAGTATATTTTTAAAAAAAAATGATAGTTTACTTATCTGTTAAAATATTTTTAACTTTATTTTTTGTTTAAATTTGTAATTCCTGCTGTAAACTTTTAGTATCTTTCAAAATATATGAGTTGTCATCAACTTTATGCATATACTGTTGTGACGAATTGATGCTAGACTCTGTAAAACATATTCCACAGTAAATCCGCCCTTGGAAACCCTTGTAAAATAAAACCCTTACTTCCCTCAGTTTGCCCCGCAGTATCATAGCCTGAGTGACTTCCCTTGGTGTTATCGCATTCCTAAGCCCAACCGCTCTCCCCCAAAAGCGTGGATTTGGTGTTCAACCCCTCTCACTCATAAGCTTTATAAAATAATACCCTTCTTTCCCTAAGTTTTGTCCTTGCAGGAGTAAACCTAACTTAAGTCCCTCGTTGTTATTGCATTCTTACGCATAACAGCTCATGCAAAAGCGTGCTTTTGCATTTTCCACCTCACTCCGAAAAACTTTGAGGGTAGAATGTCAAACCCGCAACATCGAAAGTGATTATCATTAGATGGGAAAACAAACACCTTTCAAATTACCCAATTAAATCATCACCCAATTCGAATAAATAGGCATAACAAGCAAGAATATGTCTTTTATGATCTGATCACATAACTGTTGACTCTTAAACAAGACTTATGACTTCATTAGCCTGTTCATTAACTGCGACTGCTATCTAGAGTACTGGTAAATACGCAACCATGATTTTGATATTATGTTATTGCACTTGTACTGTTCATAAAACTATGTCGCAATTATTCGATCGTGTTTGATCTTATTCTAATAATATATATATTATATTATGGATATTATGCATTCTATTATTGCTTTTGCCACGAGCTACGACACACCGCCATCATGGGGATGGTAGATTGTTGTTCCAACTCGCCCCTGTCTCTTTGAACAAGATGACAATATGTATGCTATGCACCTATAAATTTAATGGTTGTTAATGATGCAGTATCCCATATTGCATTAAATGAAATGTTTTGCTTGGTCCTACATTGTCGCGAAACAACATATGCTTACGTCGACAATGACATGACTTATAATCTATCCACAATTGGATGTATATGTACGAGCTTAGTCATCTTCCATACATCGATCTGAATTCGTTGCTGTTTGAACGAGACTTATCAGCTTATAACTATTCGCATAGACACTTATCTATTTTGTATCATTTGCCTTTAGCCTGGTTTCTATTTCTGGACCGAAGCACATTGAAGCTGGAACTAGGGGATTGATCTACGTCCTACACCAAACTACCTGACAGCTACTAGAAAGATCTCGAGATCCAGAGACTCTTACTACCATGCTTTATCACTGGAGAGTCATCTTCCCCATCGCAGAGATCCCACGGAATCTACGACCGGGAACTCCGACTTCGCTAGGCTTGGAACAGCTCCGAAGACCGGAACAGAGATATGCTCCTGTAACAGAAGGAACTCACACACTTTGTGATCCACCGAGATCCCCAGTGAAACTATAAAGGCTAAGTCCACAAAGATTGAGCATAAAATCTTGAGCAATATAGCATTAATAATGATGATACTGTCAGCATGTTAGGGGCACTTGTATTTTATTAATATACCTTTCTAATTGGATGTCATCCATTTGATGTATAAATATTAATCACCACGAGTGTACTACAGAGGAATTTGTAAATATAATTATTCAATAAATACTTGCAATTATTTTCTCCTTTAATAAACACTTTGTTTCAGTCTATACTATATGTATCTAGATAGGTCATTATGTCTGTGTGGTAATTTTGCTTAATTAACGAATCCCTTGACAGAGTGCCACGAAGAGATCTCATACGAGAGATACCCCTCAATGATAAATTATAAATCAGATCACAACAACTGTCTAAATCTGAATGTTACTATTTATGTTTGCTTGTTAGTAAAATGGGTCGATCAACCATGTGAAACCCGAGAAATACCACAACTCAATAGACGCGATCATTCCTCTTGAACTATAAGTTGATGTTGGAAAGTTTAACTATGTTAATTTTATTCTATAACTTAAAGTTAAAAGAAAAAAAAAATGAAAATCTAGAAAATAAGAAGTATTATTTTTTTAAAAATTGAATTGCTTTGAAGGACATTAAAGTTAAGTTGTTTTTGTTAAAGCATTCATTACATTCAGAGCGTTAAGATTTCGTTTGCAGCAAGCATTTTAAAAAAAAAACTGTTTCCCCAACAGGCGAACTTCACCGAGTATTCCAAATATGCAGTCCTTTGAGGCTACTGCTCATGTGCAACCTTTTTTTCTCTCCTAGCTGTGGTGTGAGTTAGTTGCATCGCAGACAACCACGTAACCCCTATTAAAGGGCGTCAGTTAAAAACCTACGCGTCCCCCGGGATGTGAAAAAGGGGGGGGGTGCTTAGAGACGTTAAACATATCCACCCCAGCCCCAGAAAGTTCTGCCCGTTTGACTGTAAGTGATTCTTCTCTGGGGCTGCCACACTCAGCATTGTAAATCGAGTTGAAAGGCGGGTGTGGCTATCTTAGGGGCGAAATGCCCCTGGCGTGCCGCCCCGTGACCCGATTGGACCACTGCAGTAGTGTTGACACGATTTAGGTTTTAGCGTGTGGGGCGTCAGGGAAGACCTTATGGGCTTCGGTTCGATGGTCTGCTGTTTTTCTTAAGTTGGTTAATTAGCATGTGGCTAAGCTATAAATTTAAATCATTAAAAAAATATGGTTTGTCAATGTTCAGAAAATATTGCCATTTTGAGTGATTATTATATTAATGTCCCAGCCTCCTACAAAATGGAAATATAACCAGATATCGCCCAACGGGCATCGCCAATTGACGATTTTAGTATGATGTAAAACACCTTCCTCTGCTATTTCTAGTATACTGTAGAACACCTGCCCTTATTGTTTCTAATATACAGTAGAACACATAACCTATGCCTTTTCTAGTATAATGTAGAACAACTGTCTAAGATTTGTCTAGTATAATGTCAAACAACCTCCTATGCTATTCCTGGTGTAAAATAGAACTACTCCTATGATATTACTGTTATAAATAAAGAACACCTGTGGACAATATTAGTTCTCTACGTTAAATAGTTTTTTAACTCAAATAAATAAACAACCAAACAAACTGACATTGATCTTTATTTATAGCTTTGCCTCAAAGTAACTGTTAAACGCTGTAAATCGGTTGAGATCATAGCCAAGTGTCCGTTCAATAAAAAGTCATTTAATTGATTACTTAAAAATGGTCCAATGGAAATAACTTAATATTATTAACCATAACATTTGAAAAAGTGTGTGTTTGCTGTTTGTCACCGTATGGACATAACCATGGACACATCTAAATTCAATGATGAGCTCAATTAAAACTGTTGAAAACAGTATTTTCATGTTAATCTTTAAAAGTAGTGTCTGATTAAAATTATTTCAAATATGCCATAGATTTAGCTGGTCCATTTTTAAATTGACACCATTATCCCAACCCGACATAAAAGAAAGTAGCACACTGTACGACAAATGTATCGTATAATCTGGGGCCGTTTCAAAATCATTTATATAAATATTCAAAGTTACGTTTCAAAGATGGAGAATTAATAAAAAAAGTGTTTCAGTGGTACTGCCTTTCTAATTCCGTAAACTTTAATACATTGCCCACAAAGGCAGTTTATGTTACGCTCAGGAATATATATAAAATAAGTACGCCCATTTTTTGTTTTATATTGTAAATGACATATTACGAATATAATAATATATTCATATTAATATTTACCAATTACATCAAATTTAGTGCAAACTTGCACCTGACGATCATTGTATTCACAAGTTAAGTTTTTCATGCCGATAAGACTTCCCAGATTAGAAAACTTTGCCTCACTGTACACGGTGCTCCGTTTAATGAACTGACCATCGTCATCTAAATCAACTGAAGCGACCAATAAAACGTAATCCACACTCGGAACGATGGGATGACACACTGCAGTGTCACATATGTTGAATAGGAATTTTCTACGGGACCATTGACTGTAAACGCTCCACGTTACGTTAGTGGCGGCTGCTCCTCTGACTTCGCATGAAAAGTTGAACTTGGCACCGTCTTTTACCGTGCAAGTTACTTCAGATGAGGCTGTGTATAAAAACAGTTAATAACTGTTAGATTTATAGCAAATTAAACATACTTATTTATAAGTCATTTTGCATGTGCTTAAAATTAAAATATAATGTTCTAGGACTAAAATAAATCTTGTTTAAAAAAAGTAAGACTATCGTTTCATTTTAATTATAAATTGCGTGTTTAATTATATAATTATAAAATAGCTGCACACAATCCACTAGTTTTTGTATATATAATTATACCTTAGTACGATTGCAGGACTATTTTGGAATAAGAACAACTTATGGTTATAACGAAATATTAACAATGGTTAAACTAATGCAAAAAAATGAGACACTCGCTAGAGTTATGTCAGTGTAAATTCATTTAACTGCTGGTGTATGTGAGTTACAATTTTAAAATAAAATAAATCCAAATTACATTGTCATGACTAATATTTTTTTGCATGATAAATATCCATCATATTAATAACCGAAAATATGTCCTTTTTGGTCTATTAATTTAATAATGTATATCATTCAACGAATGATACCACTCATGGATAATGCAAAACAGGTATCCAATAACCCATATATTAATGCATGTATAGTCAAATGACTACGTCCATGTATCCACCCAAGAATCCACCCAATCAATAAATCGTTTGATCCGTCCACCCATCCAACGTGTATTCATCTGTCGACTTATCCGTCTATCCTTCCACGTGTCTTTATTTCCGCTGTCTCATGAAGCAATTTCATCTTTTTATTCACTTAATTGGCTACCCAAAAACCCACATTAAAAAATATATATATACAAATATATATAATATATACTTGCCAAAATGTCTCTTGACGCACATACATGCTATTAGCAAATATATATTACAGCTCGCCATCTTTAGGCCAGTCATCATGGATAAGAATGACTGATTCTTTACTAAATTTTAACTGGTTATCACAAGTGTAGCTATAATTAAAACGTGATATATAATATGTTCATCTTACAAACTTAACAAGAAATAATTTCGACCATGTGCATTCATTTTGCTCTCGACTATATAATCTAAGAAATTAATTCCCTTAAGCTAAAATGGTAAAATAATCCTCTTTTTTTTTTCTTATACAAAAACTCCCGAAAATCAGAAAGAATCCGGTGGAATTTGATTGTCTTATACAAGAGAGTTTTAATTTGTATGCTCTTAAAAAGGATAAGAAAAAAAAAAAGCCAACGTATAATAAGTATTGTTTTAATTGCAATTTTAACTAACGCCTAAAAAACGATGGATTAATACCGTACAACATTTACAACTGTTGTGTTCACCCACTTCTGAAATAAGACGACCCTCTAAACTTGTAATACATTTTTGAAAAATAAATTTTAACCCCTAAAAGTGTGGTTCCTGTACTTTAATATATTTTATTAAAACTTACATATAATTAGTTATGTATTTCAAAACAAGCCATAGGTGAACGACACAACTAAAATAAATAAATACATTAAATATTTGACATCCCAAAAAGACATTTTTGACATTTTAAATGTACATCCGAGTTTTCGTTTTGTAGACAGCAATATTTCTGATAGTACACAGATAAATTTGTTTGTTGTCTTTAGACAACCCTGTATTCGTTTGTAGACAGCCAAGTTTTAGTTTGAAAACAGCCATTATTTGTGTTTGTGGATGGCCATGGTTTTGTTTGTAGGCATCCTTTTTTGACAGCCGTGTTTTTTAGACAGCCGTGTTTGTGTTGTTGGGCAGACATGTTTGTTTAAGGGTCAGCCATGTTTGTGTTAGTGTCCAGCTATGTTTATTTTTTTTTATTGGCAAGCTGTGTTTGTGTTAGTGGACAGCCATGTTTTTTTTTTTTGTTTGTACACAGTCGTGTTTTGCTACAGTACATTGGGTATTTTTATCACTTGGCAGCCATGTTTGTGCTAGTGATAATAAATATAGCAAAGAGTGTAAACATTTTTAAACAAAAATAATACATCTATGATATATTTATTGTTTCTTTAATTAACGGCAGACGTTCAACACAGTTATTATTATTTTTTTACAAATAGTGCAACCGTGTGTGATAAATCTTCAGTAAATAAATCCGAGTTTTCGAACAAGACAGGATTTTTTAAATATTTGTATAATTCTTTAAAATATTATCTTTCTGGTATTTTTGTTTTCAGAAAAAGATAAACTGTTGGAGGCTTCACTAGTACAAATGAGTAAATCCTGTCAATGATAAAGTGCAAGTTAAAATGCTTGAATGTTTTAAAAAACTATAAAGAAATATGCTAGCTTGCCGGGTAGCCTAAATTGAGAATGCCCATTAAAGCCAGAAGAAAAAAAAAATCACAAACACCACGGGTGTATGGGGCTCGTTAATCGTGGATTGCAACTTATCTTAGAGAATGAAATTCTGAATTCAGAACCAGGAGATGGAGTCCCGTAGGTGGATAACATTGGTACAATGAGACATTCTGACAACTCCTGCGACGTCACTAATGCCAAGCTGTAACATCTATTATGAAGTTGGAATCAGCGTATAGTCCTAGAAGGTCGTCATGCGAAATCAAAAACATTGTCACATTGTGACAAACGCAAAACAGCAACAACAAAAAAACAAATAAAAACAACATATTATGAACAGGGTACACATTGAAAGTTCTAATGTGGTTTAATCCTGCTAGTCTTGGTTTAAACAAATTACACGTTATTACGACCTTTCCAATCTCTATCTATCCCACTCTCTCCGCGGAACTGGTCATGTGCAGATGTATCCCCCGTTTTTCTATTTGTACAGTAAAATCAACTATAACAACTCAACGAACAATAACAAATCCAGTATCAGAGGCGCTTGAGTTTTATCAGACCTTTTTTGGTTATGCTATAATATGATGTCGACTTTTGAGATTTTTAAGGTGCTCCATTGTCTGAAAGTCTTGGATTTTGAGGGTAAAATCTTTACTCAGGTTGACTAGGAGTTGCTGAATGTGTCAACGGATGATGACTTATTAGGTTTCGAGTTTTTTTGGTTATGAATTAATGTCATTATATCAAAACACGTTCTAAATTTTCTTCTGCTCCGTACCTATGGGGCTAAGTCGTTCATAATGTACCTTTTATATTGGCCATTTAGGTACATTTTTACCATAAATCGGCGTCGACTCATAACATGGGTGGTTGTACCGGACCATACGTAGGTTAAGGCCTGTTAGTGCTCTGTATAATCTGACAATAATGTTGACCTACCTGGTGAAATTGTTTACTAGGACATCTAGTTGTCCCATTACGGACGGATGTATCTTCAAGAAGTAGTCACTATTTTTATTTTTTTACTTTCAGTAAGTGTCAGGTGTTCCCCAACATAGCTTTATGTAGAATGATATGGACAAATTGTCTTAAGGTAAGAACACACCTGTCAAAAAGATGTCCTGCCAATGCTCATGTTTTGCTTCCTGAACCAAAGATGCTTATTAGTGGCTTATAGCCGGTAACGAAATCAAAATTTTTTCAATAAATATATTGATGGGACTTTGATGGGGCACAAATAAATGACCGTTCCTACTTCTGTATTTAGCTATATTTGTGTTTTCCCCATTGGCACTTCTTGAAACATTAACAATAGTTCGCTAATTGCAGCCATTAAATCTATAGAAAAGAACACTTACTGTGCCAGTATATGACTCGTAACAGGATATTTCTATGTCTAGAGTTGGATCAAAGTTAGCCAGCCCTGCATCAGAAGAGATGCATTTTTTTTTTAAAGTTTCTTTTGTTCTGTTTTCCAATTCATGGATTTCTTTTTTATTTTTATGTTTAATTTTTCAATAATGGCTCAAGTTCGCTTTAAACGTCTAGTAATATCTTGTCCAAGAGATGACCGTAGACTGGAAGTTTCTTTGATTGACGTCATGGATTTACCTTTGTCTATTCTTTCATCTTTTAAAATACCATTGCTCGATAATACTCAAAAGCATTGGATTGATTCTTGAGCAAAAAGCATTTTTACATTTTGCACTTTAAGCGCTGCCAATCAATATTGCAATACCTTGCGAAGTTTTCCTGCATAGTCTTCCTCATTCTTTCCAATCACTTTAATTTCTTCCATGTACTCTGCTACTACAGACAAATGGCAGCTACGGTGGTCCATGATTTCCTGAAAAAAAATCTGGTGCTGAAGTAATCCAAAATGTTAGATAAGTCTGCAGAAAATACAAATAAATGAGTGTTTAAAGCTAGTTTCTCTTGAGTTTGTTTCAAAGCTTGATCTGATAGCAGGCATGAACACGGTTTATGATTGAGAAATAATGTCAATATTTCAACTTTCTCAAGAGATTATAGGGTAATGGCATTGGGTAGATGGTTATTTCTTAATGACCGTAAGACAACTTTCTTATGGAAACTATGAGAGTTCCCGAATGATTGATATAAACTTTATCGGTTTCAAGTCTTTCTACTATATTCCTGTTTTCCAAGCATCTTATACTTCTGCTTTTTCACCAAATGGATCATTTCCGGTTTTGGCATAATTTGACTGTGCTTTTGGCTTGAACTTAATATTGAACTCAGTCTTTCAATAGTCCATGACGTGGCCCTTACAGTTGACAGAATTTACTGCAGATTATCTCACAAGTCATTAATTAACTCATATACATATATAAATGATTTTTGTATTTAAATTGAAAAGAAATAGATGACAGTTTATGAGAATATCAATCGGCATCCTTCCGTCTCGTGAGACGATGGTGCATCACCGTTGGGTTGGGTTGCATTTTCTCGAGTGGCTGTGCAGTCCTATCCTTGAGTGACAGTCTTTACCACAGTTTTTACACACGAGTTCCGTGCTTCTAAATGTTTTGGCCTTTCTCCTAGCTCTTCTGTCTGCAGCCTCTTCCATTCTTCGCTCTTCGGCTACCATGACGCCCTCTTTGACAACTGTGCGCCACGTAGATCGGTCTTTTGCCTTCCACTCCCAGTCACTTTGATGGGGCACAAATAAATGACCGTTCCTACTTCTGAGAATATCACTGACAAGCAAAAATATTGTAATTTCAATTTCCTTCTAACCTTTCTTCTTCTCTCACTTTTTTAACACATTTTAATAAATTGCAATAACTATTTATTTCATGTGCTAGGTGCTGGTTTTTTGTATTGTCATGTGTAATTTAATTAATTTATTTTTAAAATTCAATAAAGAAAATTGTTCAAAACATGTTCTGAAATACATTAACAATGTTTGGACTCAGCATGGAAAAACAATTTGTTTTTTCTCGGCTACAGCTTGTAAGGCTGCTAACGGTAAACGTATGCTACAATTACTAAAATTATACAATTAAAAAAAAAAAACAACAAAAATATTTACTTTTGAAATTAAATCTTTAACTGAAAGCAGGTTTTTCTTTTTACTTCTGTGGATTGCAATTTTAATCAAAATGATATGAATATAAAATATTTAACCTCCTATGTTAAAAAAAAGGCTGTTATCGCCAATTTTTAAAATAAAGTAACAATTTTATAAATACTAGATTTGGAGATAATTTTAGGGTAAGGGTTAGTTTTAGGAGTTAGGGTCAGGATTTAGGGTTGGTTTTAGGATTAGGGTTTAGGGTTAGGTTTAGGTTAGGGTAAAAGAAAATATACAATTTATCAATTCATAAATTAAAAACATATGCTGTTAAATCCTCTTTTTAAAATTAAATGACATTTTTAGAAATACACGGTTCAGAGTTCCGTTAAATTATTATACTAAGACCATAAATTTTTTAAAGACTGTTTAGAAGTTAGGTCTACCCAAGAGAAAATCCAATCATCTAGATCTGTGGATCTCAAACTTACTAATGATGCCACCCTTTAATACAGTTCCTCATGTTGTGGCGACCCCAAACCACAAAAAAATATTTCGTTGCTACATAATAACTATAGAGTATGTTTGTTTTCCGATGGTCTTAGGTGACCCTTGGGAAAGGGTCAGTACCCATTGATTCAATAACACAGACCAAGAATAAAGAAAAATTAATTTAAAAAAAAAAATTCCCACTTTCTTGTAAAATCAATTCATTTTTACTTTCTATAAACATTGGTAATTTTTTTTTTGGCTTACTTTTTTGTCTTCTTTAAATTTAATAAATCTAATAATAATTATTCATTGTTTGTGTAGTTTAAAATATTCTCAAATACAGCCAAAACAATTATATATATACTCTGTTAAGTTGCCCCGTGCTATCGGGAAAATAAAAGTAGATCCTTTGCAAAAACTTTAAAATGAAGTATCTATTTAATAATGTTTACATTTCTAACATCATTAAATTTAAAGAAGTATTTATATGCTTTATATTACTCCCTATTACGCAACTAAACTATTTTTTTCCTCTTAAAATAATATGAAATTACCCAATTTAAATTATCACTAATTATAACCTTTTTGCCAAGCAAGAAGTTAATTGAGGGACGATTTCTGCGCTAGAGAAATACTTTAGATTTACACATTTCCGTGCCCTGTAATAACAATTTTTGTTTGCTCTAAAATTATTAAAAAACATAATCTCAAGTGAAAACAAATTATTTATATTCAATAAATATATTTCAAATCAGGGGTCTTAAACTCGCGGCCCGCGGGCCATTTGTGGCCTGCACGACAATATTTTGCGACCCGATAATATGACAGCAATTTAGTGTTAATGAGTATTTTCCCCATTCTCATATCTATGATGTGCCTCACCGATTAATCTAATTCTGATTTCTAAACGTTAGTTATAATGGTAAGACAAAAGTTTTATAATCAGTGTGTACGTGTGCAAAACAAACAAAAAACAAAAAAACAAAAAAAAAACAAAAACAAAAAAATTCTCTCTACAATCACATCTCTCTTTGCATCAATATCTCATAAATATTGCCTGCCCCTGCCTTCTTTTTAAACTTGTTTTAGCATTTAAAGCCTTCATGGATAATGCAAGGGTTGTTTTTACTGTACTACGTGATCCTAAATGGCTCATGAACTTGGCTTATCTTTTAACATCATAAAGAAGCTGAATGTAATCAACAAGAAGTGAAAATATCAGGAGTAGCTTGTTAGTGTTTCCTATGGCAATGTCAGTGCATTCTACAGAAAACTTATGATGGTTCTTAGAGAAACATCTGCCATTATCAAACATGAAAAGTACTCTTGGACTCGGGCACATCATTCAGTAGTAAGTATACTGATGCCATTGAAAAGCTACAGTAATAATTTGATTACATTATTTTAGACTTCACAAACTGAGATTTTGAGGTTGTTCAAATGGATCAGGTGTCTTTTTTGGAGTACCTATCTGTGTAAAAATCTCTATTCCCCTAGGAAAATACACAAGTCAAAGTTCTGAGAAAATTTTACTGATGAGCATAGCCAAGCTATTTAAGGGTCTCAATGTCTTCTTCTTCTTCTTCTATATCTTAAGGGCCCACGATCAATGTATTGATCATTTTGGCTCCTATGCACTGAAGCCAAATGTTTTACAGCTATTTTTAAGAAGAAGTGCTGCTAGTTCTCTGGCAAGAGGGAGTCGAGGAAAGAAAGTGAAACAAAATTCAAAATGTCTTTTCATGTTTTAATTGGCTATTATATGAGCAAAAAATAATTGTATTTCTTTATGCAAATTAAACGCTATTTTAAACATTTTGGCACGGGTCACATCTTACTTCTACATACAATATCACGCTATAATAATATCAGTTCAAACAAAATCTTTGAAATAAAAGTGATTTAACACGATAGACGTAATGAAGATTACTATTTTGACGACCACTTCATGACATGCTCCATTTTGAAAAACTTCAAACAGAAAATCTCCTGATGTATGATGCACTGACGTTTTAGCTTTAAATTACTACCAACTTTGGTGGCCTCAATTTTAAAATAATTGTACTGAACCCAAACAATGTTGGGCACAAGCCGTTCTTAAGCCCGATAAGATTTTAAGTTGTAACGAAAAGCGATTTAAATTCGATGTAACAATGTCTAAAATGTATCGTGACTTAGTAGTGTCCTTAAATGGATACAGTGATTCTAATGCTTCTGTTTCTTTTTTAATGAACATGTGATAAAAATTGCAATTTGGGGAGTATCTGCGATATCTCTGCTTTCATTGAATGCTTGAACATAAAACATAAACTCGGATGCTCTACCTATCTAATTATCTTCAATATATTTACCTATGTCGTCCACACGCCTAGTAATAATCTGGTGAGACAAGAACTATTTTTGGAAAATACTGCTTCTTTTCTCGACAAAATGTACTCAAAATGGAACCGGAAACGCATCCCCGCTATTCGGACCCGGGTCCTTTGAGACTAATGCTATTCGGGTGTCATTTGTGGTAGTTTATTTTAGTCTAACTGAAGAATTAGGTTTACAAACATACAATTATCTTTCATATGATACAAAACATTTTCTTACAAACTATAAATAATATATTTTTAAAAAATTTTAATCCCAATCTCTAACTTCTCGGACCCGTGTCCAAATAGCTGCAGCCCTTAGGAAATGGAATCCTCTTAATTTAAGTACTGTGTAAAAAAAAAAATCGGTTTAAAGGTGGTTGGGACATGAGAATACTAATATAGTTAATGAGCGTGAAATAAAAAGTGTGCAGTGACGTATCATGGGGAAAGGGGTGCAGCAAATATTGGGATTCTTAAATGTGCGTTTCTTGAGTTCATGTTTTGTCAAGTAACTTTAGTACATGGGAAGTTCACGCCGCCAATGTTTGGCGGGCACAATCTAATTAATTCATATTCTCACTATTTAGCGTAGCTGTATTGCGTTTCTTAATAAGTCTGCCTACGCAGTGGTGTTAACTGGTTTGGTGTCCTATGCAATGCAGTTAACTCATGGACTTTCTCTTAACCCATCCAGATCTTTACCAAGGCATTTTTAACGCAATCTTAAAGAGACAATTATTCTGTAAAAAAAATTCCCACTCTTAAAAAGTCGTATCAAGAAAGCTACGATTTGATTGAATACGTTAAGGAACTAAAAAAAACAAAACCAAAAAAATAAACAACAACAAAAAACAGTAATCTTTCTAGTTACAACTTTATTTTTATGGGTTTTAAATAACAGGAACACGTAGCTAACTTCTTTAGAAGCACTACATTTTACTTTGAAAAAAATCAAGGACCAATTATGTTTGACAGTACGTTGACAGATTGGAAGCCGATTTTCAGTAGGCTTAATGTTTCTAATAGCTCCTCTTACATGAAAACACCAAAACATATACTAAGATAAATTTTTTTCGGGTGTGGGATGTAGACTTAAATGTGCTATATACACACTGTTGTCTTATTTAATCCTCCCCTAAAATATACTGCTTTACACCTAATCTGATGGATCATGCAGTGTGTTGTGTACGATATCAAGTGATAATCTAAACTGTTGATTCCCTTTTCAAGTAAAAAAAAACTTGTCTTGTGACACTCTGTTGTGATCGCACATTCATTTTTCGTGATATGTTATAAAGTGACACTCATGTCTTGAAAAGAAATTTTGTAATGGCACTCTGCAGTGTGTGGTGGCTCCATATCTCGTGACACCCTTATCTGGTGAAGCCCTGTTGTGATGGCACTATGCAGTGTGTGGTGGCTCCATGTCTCGTGACATCTTTATCTATTGAAGCCCTGTAGTGATGGCACTATGCAGTGTGTGGTGGCTCCATCTCTCGTGACACCTTTATCTGGTGAAGCCGTGCTCAAGTTAAAATACGCAAGTGAACTCTAACAAATTTCAACTTGTCCATTTGCTGTAATCACAACCCACAGCCTCTTGTCAATTTTTATTTGTCATTCTGGGGTTTCTCAATGAATCGTAGATATCGTTTGTAAATTGCACAAATGCGTATTGAAACCCTTGCCATTTAAGTGGCGACAAAAAAACAAACAAAAAAAACAAACAAATGCACAATTTTAACATTTACGTTTTGCTATTCGTAACAAACATATAACGCCTATGTTTAAGTTGATTTAAATAAAATATTTGTACTTGCAGAATGTTAGAAAATAGTTCAATATTTAAACATTATAAAAATGCTTCTGTGCCTACTTCAGAAACATGTTAATGTATGCACTTTCTGTTTATTTTTTAAATTCTTTATAATTTCAATGTGCACATAGTTGTTCTTCTTTTAAATTGGTGCAAGTGATTATCGCAACCGGTGAATCTATCAATAGCACAAATCGTGCAAATAGCACACATTTTTATTTGGTCGAAAGGGTTCGCACCATTTCCTGATTCATTCTACTAAACAAATTTTAGTGACACTATTTTTTTTTTTAATATTATGTATTCGACCCAACGACGTAGAAATTTGTACTGAAAATCCACCAAAGGAGTTACGTAACAAAAGACTAACCATTACTTCACCAATCATATATATACTTTCTAATAAGCAATGGGTAGTTTTATAGTTATTTGTTCTATTTTTTTTCATTATTTAGCATGTATATATAAAGCTGTCGGAATTTTTATTTTTTTATTTATTTTTCAAAATTTGTTTTTTTAATGTATTACAGTATGTCATCTCGAAGTGAACCTTGATGGCTTCCAAACGGTGATAGGGATAATCAATTTTTTTTAAAAATGATGCCTTACGATTGTGTAATACTTAAGCTTTTTTCATAGTTTATCTCTCTCAATATTTTTGTAAAACTAGTTTATCAAAATTTGTTTGATATGTCATGTTTCAACATTAGGTTCATGGTAAATTAACATTGTAACTTTTTATCTTCTATTCTCTGCTATTCAAGACTTGCAGCGTCCGCAATTTAAAGAAGGTTGTACAGTGTACACTTGTGTATTAAAATAATTAGCATCAATCAAATTCAGATTCACTATGCAAAATACAAGTAAGTAGTACACCAAAATGAAAATAAAAAAAGTGTATTTTCTTAGAGATCAAAAGTTTAGAAAAGTTATTTTTATTACATTTCAATGTTAGCTTTCTTGCTAGTAACACATAAGCAAAGATTTGAGTAAACATGTTGACAGCATACAAGCAATAGACATTATTTTCCTAACAACTCTATTACGGATCACTGGATTTCTTTCGCGATTCAGATGAGACCGCATACATAATCTTACGTTATTGTAATAAATTATTCTAATGTGCAACCACGGGTATAAACGTTGAGGTTTTACAAATGTGTTCTTTCGTATTTAAAAGTAATATTGATTTGTTTTAAAATATACAAGATGACGTAATATCATTAAAAATTTCATTAATCAGAATAACATTGCTGACGGGTTTTGTCACTTTTAAGATATTATCAAGTGTTAAGGGGAAAAATTATATAAGCAATAATTTAACTGAAAACAATCATTTTAGCTGAACAGTGACTGAAACATCCTTTACATATCCTTTATAATTTGAACACATAAATAAATTATCTCCATAAACATTCTCTCAAATAATCAAATTAATGTACGTCTTTTACACGGATTCTTTAAAATAT
Organism: Lymnaea stagnalis; assembly: GCA_964033795.1. NCBI lineage: Eukaryota > Metazoa > Mollusca > Gastropoda > Lymnaeidae > Lymnaea > Lymnaea stagnalis. The sequence goes on along the minus strand of CAXITT010000745.1, from coordinate 319,419 downwards.
ATATAAATTAATAAACATTTGTATGCGACACTAGTTCCATAATGCACATAAATGATTAACACGTATAAAACTGGAAGTATAATATTTATGAGACACGTTTAACGTGATAAAATATATCACAGACACAAATCGTTTAGGACTATCAAGAATATAGACAGACGGTGATTTATTAAAATATACACACAAGTTATTTAATTGTTTTAACTAAGTGCCTATATAAAATAATTTTAATATTTAAATCATGCAGGTATTTATTTTATTTTTTTTTAAATATAATTTTTTTTTAAATTATTTTTTTGCGGTAGGTGGGGGTATATATACATTACTCGATAAGTTTTTAGCAAAAGTAAAATGAAATACTTTTGCTAAAACGTATATATAAAAATAATTTCATTTATACTGTTGGCTGAGGAAGGCTTTATGCCGAAACGTCCTTGTTTTTCGTCCTGTTATCTTATTTCAAGCTTCACACATACCTCGTTTTGCTATTTCATATATTCGTAAGAGAGCATTGTATTTGATTTTTCTAGTGCAATTCGTTATGAGCCTAACATCATATCAAGAGTGTTATGATATACACAGATCTTAAGGAAGTATGCACATATCTCAATTTAAAAAAATGAGTTGCTAATGAATACAACGCAAAAAATAATGTTTTTTAATTATCATTATTTTAAATTACCTTAAAAAGTTGTATGCGTATTTTTTATTTATTTTATACTTTTGTTTTTTGCTTGATGCACATAACTGTTTTTATGACACAGGAAATGTTGACAGAAGGCCGCATGTTTTGCCTCAACTGAAAGAGTAGATGGTGACGATGCTCAAAAGGAAAAGATTAGTGTCACGTTGTTCATCTTTCACATTTGATGCTGCACTGATACATCCTAATCAGATATGGAAATTACAAGAACAATGTAAGAAATCTTTATTTTTCTATAATATTTGTAGTATGTAATTTGTTTTGTTATTTCATTTTACTTTCAAATCGAAGCAATTTATCAGATTTAATAGCAGAGCATTAAGTTTACCATAATAATCCTCTTTATTGTAGGTAGAGAAATTCATATAAATGTTTTTAACAATTTATTTTAACTTACCATCATTTAAAAAGAATATATATTCTAAATCAGCTTCATCTCCACTTCCAAACACTAAAGTGTAGTTGGTGAAATAGCCAACTGTCACATTTGAAAAATTTAAAACAATCGTTCCATTGGAGCAATGTCCCCGCTGGTACATCACAGTATATCCAATGCCAACCATTTGCGTTTCTTGACCAGTGTGTCGTAATAGCGTATAGTGGCTTGGTTCAGGATATCCGAAGACGGGTATTGAGACTTCAAAGCACGCCCCCGTGCACGTAGTGAACGAAGTGTGGGTATCTTCAGTGACAACTAATTCGAGTGGGCCTAAATGGAACAAGTAAATAAATACATACATATATATATGGTGCCTAAACATCTCTCTATATATATTATACTAGCCAATATACCCGGCATGGCTCGGGTTCTGCATGAGGACATTGATCTGGTCGGACCACGATTCCAAACCCATTTCCCATTGTAACCCTATCCTGGCGAAATTTCTTTTCCGGTGGGATCCCGTTTGCTTGTGGTTCAGGATACAGATGACATCCATATCGAGGTGGTGTCCCGATCTTTGTGGATCCCGATCCCTTTAATCTTCCGATCTTCTTAAGATACCTTTCTCTGTGGGATTCCTTATACTCAGCGACCCTCTTTCCCCATTTTTTACTGTTTTTCCATGGGATCACGTTACCCATGGATTTCAGTTTACTGTTTGATTTCAAACATGTAAATAATTATTTTACAAAGTTTGCTATAAAAATTTCACATGCCACCAGTATTATGTTTTTTGCAAACACCTGCTGGGGTGATGTATGTGTATTCTTGTATGTAGCTTTGTAATGTTGAATTTTTACTTCAATGTGGTATGTACCGCTCTTTGAGCCTTTGGGGATGAAGCTTGATTTTTAAATAATCTTTATTATTATGTATTATTTGATTCTGTTATTATGAATGGATATATGTTCCAAGTTTTTCAAGATCGATGAAACCATGTAAAAGCCTTTGTGGAACAGACACATTTTATATTTGATATAACTAGCAAAATACCCGCGCTTCTCAGCCGAGAGCCTTATTTAAGAAAAAAAATCATTAAAATGAGCGAAAGTTACCAATAGTTATATATTAAGGATCTCTTTGTATACAGCGTTGTCAGTTCGGCCCTACGGTTTTAGTATGACAAGGGTGTGCACTGAGCTCGCTTTTAAGCATGCAACGTATAGTTGGCCATTGGAAAAAGCAATCCTGCCTCAAATCAAGGCCACCGTTTTGTAGGGTCTGTCATTGAGACTTATAATTTGTCATTGCCAAGCAGAGTGTTACTGGAAATTGGAGGGTATTGAATTGAAAAGTGAGATTAGAGGGTATAATGGGGATGAGAGGAATAAAAACTGTCTCCCATGAGCCACTGCCAGTGAAAATAGTTGCCTCGATCAGGTTCTTTCGCAGACACGTTATTTGAATTAGATTATGTTGAGGAGTGCCAGGAGGATTTCGCGAGTTGAGAAACGGTGCTGGATAGTGCACTGCGTCTTCAACTTGCACAACTGAATTCACGGACTGATATGTTTTAGCTTCTGAGGGTAGTTCCTGAAGTAAAATGTGGTTTATAGTTGTAGTCAAGTCATTTCTCGGTGTAAGGATAGCTCTCTCTCTCTCCCTTAACTATGACGCGTTTTTGTGTAGAGATTCCGTAGAATTGGTTAAAAAATTGTAAGCAAGTATGGTAAGGTATTCACAAGGAGACAGAGATTTGAAGAAATAGTAATGTTACGATTTTCTGGACTGGAGCTGCCATTACCAATATTCATCAGAAGATCAGAGAAATATGCGGCTTTTTTGTTGCCTTTCAAATGAACACTCAAGTTTAATGTCATAGATAGAACAATGATACGAAGATTTAAGACATGCTTTAACTTCATCAGCGCATGTTCCTCTTGGAACGAACAGTAGGGTTTGCCCAAAGTCCCCAGCCAGCAGAACTTTCAACCCTTTCATCTGTTTGTAGGTCTTACGGATATCTTTGAGAGTCCTCTCTTAAGCCTCAACCACCCCCCCCCAATCCTGTTTGCCATAGTGGATTAATTCCATACAATAAAATTAGAATGTCTGAACACTTCAGCCATGTTGCTTTGCATTGATATGTTACACATAAAGGGAGATTCAGTAAGGCTGAGGTTCAGAGGTAGCTTAAAAGCCAAATGAGCAGTTCGTCCGCCCTGTAGAAGTGGCAGCGATGCAGTATGTATTTGGTACTGTTTTAGGTGTCGTATTTTTTTAAATATGGTATCGTCCTTTTGTTATAAACTGTTTTGAACGAGCCATAAATTTAAAATAGGAGATTAATTTCTCACAATAGAAGCCAGTGCGTAACACATTAATTGCCTGCACAATTTTTAAAACTTACATTTCACAATAATTTCAAGATGAGACTCCAAGGATTTGTTAAAATAGACTTGATTAACACGGCACAAGTAGCCACCACCGTCAAGGCATGAATATATTTTAATGTCCATTGTTGACCAACTGGATGAATTCTTTTCACAAAGACTTAAAATTTCTATAAGAGGTGGTGGGTATCCGGATGTCTGACATTCGATTGTTAAGGCTTCGCCAAGATCTGCTAAAATCACATTATGTTGTTCTTTGGCTGTGAAATTCAAAATCTTGCCTTCAACTGAAATAAACATAAAAAAATTTACACACGAAATTAAAAGTGAAATTTTATATATTTGAAAAAAAGAAAGTATGTATATGAAAATTTTGGAATGTATTTAAGATAGTATGTATGTATGTATGTATGTGTATGTATGTATGTATGTATGTATGTATGTATGTATGTATGTATGTATGTATGTATGTATGTATGTATGTATGTATGTATGTATGTATGTATGTATGTATGTATGTATGTATGTATGTATGTATGTATGTATGTATGTATGTATGTATGTATGTATGTATGTATGTATGTATGTATGTATGTATGTATGTATGTATGTATGTATGTATGTATGCATGTATGTATGTATGTATGTATGTATGTATGTTTGTATGTATGTAAGTATATATATATGTATGTATATATACATGTATGTATGTATGTATTTATGTATTTATTCATGTATGTATGTAGATATATATAGAGAGAATAGCTTCCGGTTAGCATTAAGATGGCTTACACGCAAATTTGTGAATACCGAAATAGTTAAAAAATACGGTAAAATTATGAATATATGCTGATATACATATGCAAATACAATGCGGAAATCTAGGGTAAGAATACGGGAGTAAATCCAAATTGTAAAATCTGGAGATGGAATTCCGAAGTCTGACTCACGCTGATAACAATGTCATTTTGTCAACTTCTGCGAAGCAGTCAGTGCCAAGCTGTAATGACAATATTCATTCCCTTGGGTCCACTGGTTGCGTGAAGAGTGGGGATCTGCTGCATTGGGCAACAGCTGGTCTCCATCAATCACCGCCCAGTCAATGTAGCTATTTTAGCGACGTCACTTTACAAAGAGCAAGTTTGTTTTGTGAGGCTGTAATGCAAAGAAAGTCAATAGAAGGAAGACTCAACTACTTCGCTTCGCGACATGTAATGTGAGAACCATGTGTCATGGATTTGAAACGGACCTTTATCAGATTGACAAAGCAAAGAAAGACTGCAATCACTGATAAAGAACTCGCCAGACTAAACATTGATATTGCAGGCCTTCAAGAGACTTGACTACTGGATAGCGGTACCACAAAGGAAGCCAGCAACACATTTGACTGGAAGGGGCAACCTAGATGAACCCAGATGGCATGGTGTTGGATTTGCCGTAAGAAACACATTATTGGCCTGTATTGAACCTCCTTCTTTGGGATCAGAGAGGATTTCTTGACCGCCGATGTCATCATCTGCTGGCAAGGTCAACGTATTCAGTGTGTATGCTCCAACTCTTCATTCGACTCCAGAAGAAAAAAACAATTCTATGACACCCTGGACAAAGAATTATCAAGTGTTCCCAAAGCCGAAGCTTTGTATATTCTGAGAGACTTTAATGCTGATCAGGAAGCCTGACCGTCATGTCTTGGCTATCAAGGATTAGGAAGGATTAATGAAAACGGACAACGTCTGCTGCAGCTGTGCTGCTCACATGTTACAAATACCTTATTCAAATGTAAACAAATCCAAAAGGTATTCATGGCGACACCAGCGTTCCCGCCACTGACACCAGCTAGACCTCGTCATTACTAAGCGCTTGGAGCTGGCCAGTGTACTTCACACACGCAGCTACCATAGTGCCGACTGTGACACGGACGATTCTCTAGTGGCAAGCAAGATACGACTAATGCCCCGAAAATTGCATAGTGCTAAAAAGACGTGTCGTCCACAATTAAACATCAACTGCTCAAACAACCCAGAAAAAATGCAGCAATTCTCAAACGTTTTGCAGGACACCCTTGCTAGAGGATCACACGATGCAACTATTGACTCCAAGGGAACTCATTTACGAGATGCTTTGTACAATTCAGCCATGTCCACCTACGGTAAAAAGGAGCATAAAAATAATGTCTGGTACAAGGCGGATTGGAATGTGATGGAACCCGTAAACGAGAGGAAGAGAAGAGCCCAGCTTACCGATAGGGAAGCACCTTGTGCTAGTACACTGCAGGATCTCCGAACCGCAAAAAAATCATCACGAAAAACTGCCCGCATCTGTGCCAACTCTTACTGGCTAGACCTTTGCAACTTCATACAATCAGCTTCAGACAACGGAGATGCACGAGGGTATCAAGAGGGCATTTGATCCACACACATCAAAAATAGCACCACTCAAGTCCAAGACGGGTCAAATTATCATGAATCCAAATGATCAACTTTGGCGTTGGGTAGAGCACTATCTTGAGCTATACTCTACAATTAATGTAGTCACTGATACCGCTCTTCATAATGTTCCCGCATTGTCAGTAATGAATGAACTGGATGAAGAGCCTACTTTACCGGAGCTCGAAAAAGTCATCGATTACCTTGTGGATGGGAAGGCTCCAGGGATGGACGGCATCCCAGTGGAAATCTTCAAAAATGGTAAACCTATCCTACTTCAGCCCTTACATGAGCTCCTCTGTCTGTGTTGGGAAACAGGTCACAATCTACTTGACATGAGAGACGCCAGCATTGTAATATTGTATAAAAATAAACGATTGCAGAGCCCTTAAACGATTGCAGAGTCTTACGAACCGCATCTACCCAGAGTCCCAGTGTGGCTTCAGGAGTGGGGGCTCAACAATAGACATTATATTTTCGCTACGCCGAATTCAGGAGAAATGTCGTGAACAACATATTCCTCTTTATATTGCCTTCATAGACCTGAACAAGGCATTTGACTTGGTAAGGCGAAGAGGCCTTTTCAGTATCTTTGCAAAGAGTATGATGTCCACCACGACAGCTAACAATGATACAGTCATTTCACAAAAACATGCACATCACAGTAACTTTCAATGGCACTGTCTCTGAGTCATTCCCTGTTAGCAGCGGAGTAAAACAGGGTTGTGTACTGGCACCAACGCTCTTTTCAATTTTCTTTTCGATGTTCCTTCAATTTGCTTTCAGTTACTGTGAAAATGGAGTATACCTCCATACAAGATCTGATGGAAGACTGTTCAAAATCGCCCGCCTTCGTGCAAAGACCAAAGTAAAAAAGGTTATGATTCCTGAAAAGCTGTTCGCTGATGATTTCGTCTGAACATCTCACACCTCGAATGTCTTATTCTTGCAGGACTGTGGAGTTGAAATATAGCACTGCGAAATGCCGTGATTGCGGCTTTACAGCAGGCTGACAATCAACAACAAATAAATTTGTTCTCGTCATGCCCCGTCGTGACAGTGTGAAATCATGAGCCACAGGCCGTGCTCTTTGGATTGGCACGTAGGGAATGGTCGCGATGTAGGACACAGTATGTGGCTGATTTCCGTCGTTACTGACAGCCTCGTTTAAAGGCTTTTAATGACGATCTGGACAAGCAATAATATTGACATGGCTTTCGCCATGGTCATATTTCAGCAGACGCTGTTTCCGACGACCTGCTCGATAAAGATTCTTTTTTTTTTTCGTCGTGCGCCACCTTTTCGTCCACCACTACGATGGGAACGCTTACAGGACAGGCTTAGTCCAAAGGAGAGTTCTTTCAGTTGATACACCAAATTAGCAGTCAAGAGTATGCGTTTGACATTAATTGACAATAATCGATCGCGTGAGTACATCAGACGGTGTGTGTCGCTAAGCGTATCATTAGCTTGCATGAGCAATGATGATGAGGACAGCTAAGATGGCCGACTACGCAAGGAATTCAGGAACACATATGCAACTACAATATGATCAAGAGCTTGATCCTAAACAAGTCTGTAAGGCGTAGTCTCAAGCTCAAGACAACTTTGACTTCCCGAAATTAAAGTTTGTAATAATAATAATTATTTCATTGTTTCTTCTTGATTTGTGTATGGTTTCGGTATTCAAAACTTTGAAAGGCCGCCATCGTGTTGCTAGCCGAAGTTTTATGTATGCATGTACGTATGTACGTATTCACGTTTGCACGTATTCGCGTATGCGCGTATGCACGTATGCACGTATGCACGTATGCACTCATTTACGTATGTACGTATGTACGTATGCACGTATGCACGTATTCACGTATGCACGGTTGCACGTATGCGCGTATGCACTCATTTACGTATGCACGTATTCACGTATGCACGTATGGACGTATGCAAGTATGCAAGTGTGCATGTGTGCACGTGTGTACGTGTATACATGTGCACGTGTGTACGTGTATACGTGTGTATGTGTGTATGTATGTATTTATGGGTTGTATTGGGTAAATTATTATTATCGTTTTTTACTTTGCCAATTGTGTTGCTTTATTATTCACAAATATTATTTGAGTTTTTAAATATAAAGTAAATGAATTTATTTTTTTTTTGAAAAAGGGAAGCAACTATAAAAAAAAATTATATAAAGACAGAAAAAAAAAAAGAAACAATTTAAGACCAGTGTCGGATCTGCAACAAATGCCGCCAATGATAACATATTTCATTCTACGTCTTTTTTTATAAGACAAGAGAATAAATATTAAGCATGTTTTTTACCTACATACTTACGTGTGGATTATTTCATTACGACATTCATCTTTATATATCCCAGAACATTTAGAGAAAGCAGAGAAACATTGTTAGCTAGTTGGAATCTATAATTCCTATGTATTACTTTGTTGAGACCAGTGCTTTTTTGTAAAAAAATAGGTGCCGGTACTCAGTGATGGATTGCTTAACTTTTAACTACCAGATCGCACCTCGCTGCAAGCTAAATCACAACTGAAAAGATACTTAATGTCTAAAACAATATTATTTTATAATTAACCAACTTTAAAAATTGTATTATTACTTTATTAGTATACCGTATCCATTTGTTATGATTTACAAAATTTAACTAACAATTTATTAAAGTTATTCTTAATTTACTTTTAAAAAATTGTGTTAAGTTCTCTTGTGGTTTATAGGAAAGAACCCTATTAAAAATGAAAATGAAATATTAATATTAAATAAATTATTTATTATAAATTCAAAAGTTTGATCAAGTTTTCATCTGACGTATACTCCCGACTGCGTTCTTTGCTGTTGGTATCTGTGGCTGAATCTCTGCCTCAAAGCAACCATGAATCAACGTATCTTGTAGGATCAAAACGTACGAGTGGTGGTCCAACTAATCTGATAAATAACTGTGAAGATACAGTTTTTGTCATCAATGAACTTCTTGTCGGGGTGATGATCAAATTCATTTGCAAAAATCCTCTTTCGGCTTCACTTGAAGAAATTGGGATTGTACTGAGAGCAATTTGCAAAGGAAGTAGTTTAGCCGGAATGTTTTTTTTTGATGAGATATTCACGAAATCCACGAATCATTATTTTTTCGTTTAATTGCAATCTTGTTGACAAGTTTCTCATTTCTTTTTCACTAAATGTTAAGTGCGTACCAATGTTGCCCGGCCATTGCTTTGTATCGAGCACTCGAGCCCAATATGCCAACTCAGCATTCTCACTAGAAAGCAACCTTTGTTCAATTGATTCTTGTATTTTTTTGAAAAAAAGCTTTTACATCAATTGGTAGTAAAGATTTTGGTGTGAAGTGAAACTTCTTTGAAAATGTTACTATCTACAGCAGTGGCCGCAATTTTATAATAAGTTCCTGGAATAGTTTGCCTTTCTTCAAAAATATATATAAAACCTTGATTTTTTGATCTGCTCTGTAGATGTCTATGTTGCGCTCTTGAAAATCAAAACTTAACTCTGACAATTCTTGGAGCGCATTGCACATCAATCCAAGGTCTAGTACAAATTCAGTAGACGTAATCTTTCGCTGCAAACCTTCATACATGCATTGATCTTTTTTGTCTCTGTTTGAGTCAAGTTTTGCTTCTTCAAAATGTTGTACCAAAACTTCATCATCTTCCCAAACTGCTAAAACAGAACGGAAGCTGGATGCCACCCATCGCGTGCTTAACATTCTTCCAATTTTTAAAAACTCAGCCTCTAAAAAACAAGCCCATATTTGCTATACTCTGCAATTTTAGGGCGAATTATGATAAACTACATACAGTTTATCAATGAATGCCTTAAATCTGTTGATCCATGAAACTTGTTTTACGACATCACCAACGGAGAGTTCCAGTCGGTTATTTGCACATTGCAAAACAAGAACCGATGGAAATTTTTCTTTTAGCAATGTCTTGACTCCACTTTTGCTTCCCAACATCACAGCTGCTCCATCACATGCAAGAGAAACTACGTTCCTTCTTAGAAAGTCTTCTGTTAACCCATAGAAATGAAGGCAGTGTAGTAAAGAAGCAAAAATTCCATTTGCGGTTGCACTTTCGAGCTCTACCAAATCCAAGAACAAATTTACTGGTGAGGTCATTCCACTGTCTGCAAGACAAACATGAATATACACTATTAAAGTCGATTTTCGGCTAAGCGTAGTTGATTAGTCGATGATCAATGATCAATTTCTTGTAACTATTTTTTTCTCATTTCACTTCTAATTTGATTACTGCATTTATGCAAGCATTGGTTGAATGAAGAATACGGCCCATCACAACTCCGTTTAAATCTTGCAAATCTATTTCAGATTCGAAATTATGAAACGATTGGTTTTCTTTGGCTACTTTATATGCTGTACGAACAATCTTTGCAATTACGATTTTCTCACGAGTTAATGCCTTTAACAACACGTTCTCAATAGGTGCTGCCTCGGCTTCTGTTAGGATCTTAAGCGCAGCTTTGTGTGCCGCAATTTCTTTATGATCGAAAAATGTCTTTCTTGAAGACATAAGCTGTTGTTGTCGATTAGTACCGAAGTAAGTTATTTTATTGTCGGCCCATTCGTTCGATACCTTCATTTCAATCTTTCCTCGACTCCGAGATTGCCACATTTTTGGCAAGGGGTACAAACAAGGGTTTTTTTTATTATCGATTGATAGCCAATCATGTTTCACAAGGAAATAATTTATTTGATCTATAGTCCAGCAGGTAGGCCAATAAACATCTGCAGGCTGCAGTTGTTCAAAAGTAACAGAGGAACCAAGAACGATATCTGACGGCTTTGGTTCCGATAGTTCCATTAGGGTTTCTTCTGTGTCATTGGCTTCTGCCGTTATTTCTTTAGTCAGTCTGGTTTTCTTACTTACCGGCAAAGTCCCAGTCGGAACATCGATTGAATGCGAAAAGAAATCAGAAATTTTCCTCATTTCCAAAGTGGGCTAAGAAATAATTATTACTTAAATTATCAATTTCTAACTGCGTTAGTTTTAATTTCTTTAAGTCTTAATTATAACATCCAAATTTTGAAATTTTAAAGGCATTACGTCTTAAAAACAACCATGACCGGAAATAGGTTAATAACCAATGACGTAACATCACGAGTGTGTGCGGAAAGCAGTTTCGCATAGTATATTTTAATTGTTATTGCGCGCAATTTTAAAGTAATTCAATTTTAAAAAATTAATAGTATAATAAATTAATAATAAACGTTAAAATACAAGAAAAGTAATACTTTTTTCCCCCCACATTGAAAAAGGTGCCGGTACGCCGTACCAGTGCGTACCGGTACAAAAAAGCACTGGTCGAAACATAGTTCATGAAACATCCTTTGATTTGCCATCATCTACGCAATGGATTCAGAGAGTTAAGCCGATAAAAATTATCGTTACCAACCAGCAAGCACTTTTACAAAGAACGCAATCAATGACTTATATAATGCTATTCCTGGTGGAATTTATTAGCATGCACTTCACTGTTTAATAAACGTATAAAAGTAACTTACCTAAGAGCTCATAAGTAAATGTTAGACCAGATACGTTACTCATCAGTACAGATACAGGCTGACATTTAAGGCTTTTGTATTTTTCTGGAAAAGAAATAAGTTTATCAGTAAGCTAACATGTAAACAAGTAGACATACATAAATAGCATTATTTTTTATAGGTTATTAATAGTTTTTTAAAATTATATTTTTAATACTATATTTATTCATATTTGTAGTGGTTTCTTCTAAAGAGTTAGGAAACAATGCATTTCTTCAACACAGTAAAAAATTTGTTTTACTTCCTTTTATGCTATTTAAAAAAAAATATATATAACAGGTAAGTCATCATTAACAACATAATATGCATAGTTTTTTGTTAAAATAAAATTTAAATTTGTAAGACTTAAATTTGTTTTTTAATCCACATAACAATTTGCATTATATCGCCACTTCCTATAACACCTTTTATGTTTGTTATTAATTAAATTTTAAAATTGTTTCCAATGTTCTTTGTCGAATAGGTATAGAAAATTAGTGGAATGTTAGACCGGTTGTATGGGTTAAGTTAAGAATATGAAACCAAAGACCAGGTATCCCAAAAAATAAAATTTTATATATGTTTAGATTTGTTATATTGAAAAAATTACCTGCATCAAGGTTGTCAAAAGTCAGCAAATTATCACTAATTAACTTTAGGTCAACACTGTGATTCGACGACCACCATACTTTGCCTGGTGGGTTTCCCGGATCAATTAGCTGGCAGCTGCATGTTTTTGGTGGATTTTTCAGTAAAAAGTTCTTTCTTATATAGAAATCAGCCAGTGAGCTGAGTCCATTTGCTGGTTTACAATCTGGATCCAAGGAGACCTCGGGTAAATCTAAATAGACAAGTTTTGATTGCCAAATTTATACTATGCTAAAATTTTAAAACTAATGTATGCATTATCTTATTTAAAATTACATATGCATATATACAATATTGAAAAAAATAGAAAAGAGATGATAACAAAATAAAAAAACTTACATATGAATAAGTTGCTTTTTAATTTCACTTATTTAATATATATACAGGTGAGAAACCTCAGTACCATAATATCAAGTCATTTTTTTTTATAGATACAGAAAAGCATCGATTTTCCGCACTAATTGCAGTAAGGATGTGAATCAGATAACACCCACTTTTTATAACACAAATGAAAACTAATCTTTTGCTTGTAAAAAAAAAAAAGTGCATGTAATTCAAAATTTTCCCCTTATAATTATATACGTATAACACATTATTATGCAGGTTAATGACAAAAACCACGGTGTATAGAGGTCAGCTGATTCATTTCAAAATCGCCGAAGTCGTTTATTCTAAGATATATATTATAATACACATTTACAGATCACAATAGACTTGTGTGGTCAATGGATGATAAGTCGTTATCTGAATATTAAGTTGATTAATTGAGTTTCGAATAGTTTTTTTTTTTTTCCTTTTGTAAGCTAAAATTCGTATAATATGCATTAACAAATGTAATTTAAATAATAATAAATGTAGAGAGGGGAATTTCGAATAACCGATGTTGCTAATAAATGAGTTTCGGATAATAAGCCTTTAGAAAATAAATACTCTGCTGTGCACTAAAATGGATTACATGATCTAACTCACACAGCGCCAAAGGAGACATCAAATCATTGTAAACACGTGTTAGGTTGCCATTTGTGTCTTTGGTTAAGACGGTGATACGAAATTGATGAGACCCTATACCTAAATCTATGGGTTTCACATAGAGATTATATTCATATATTGTTTTTAAGATTCCATTCCTATCTTCTTTGTAACGCAGCACATGTCTTATTCCATTCACTTGAACCAAGGTTTTCTGTGGTGATAGCAAAATATATAAATATTTAAACACACAAGTTTTTTTAAATTTATCTAAAAATCCGTAAAATCATTTTTTTTTAAAAGTATATCCATAAAATATTTTTAAAAAAATAATAATCTCACTTTGTCTTTTTGTGTATGTTTTTAAAACGGTTGGTGGATTAAGGAAATCATATCCAAGGAATCCATGAAAACACATTATTTTATTGTAGGGTGTTGTTTTTTGTGTGTGCATGATTCTTAATTTCAACGGGTGTCGTAATCAGTTAGAGCAGCCACCTCACTGAGATCTGTTGAGACGCAGCCTTGGACTAGGAGATTTGTTTGCAACAAGACGAGCAACTTTAAAAAAAAAAAAAAAATTGAAATCCTTTCCTGGAGATGTACACGCATCCAGACTTGCAACATCTCTGATAGGGAAGAAGGGGCCCGTAAGGGCAAGTCTGGTGCAACATGTCTCGAAGTCAGTCAATGTGAGTGGAGACGATCGTGGTAATGGACACACATGTAATGATTCCAGCTTCAACATATATTGTTTTAACATAATATGTAATAAATTAAACAAAGTTTGTTTTGTTGATGTAATATATGAAACTTATATTGATATAGTTATAGCCTAGTGTAAGGCTGTTTTTCTGAATGTAATCCCGGGCCACACCGCGTATGTTAGCTGCATATAAATAAAAGTGACAATGTTTTTATTTGTAGACCTGTTTGTTCTATAAATGGTTTTCCATGGATTTGATGGATCTTGACCAAACTTGCACATATGACCTTTTTATAACATTCTTTTAGGGACCTGGGTCCAAAACTTCGTTTATTTCCTATATCAGCTGTATAAATAAAAATTCTAAAAAAATATCGCTTCATGAATGGTTGTATCTTGACAAAACTTAGAAAACATACAATTCATTATCCTTATTAAAAACCAATATTTTCTGAACTAATATTATCCATTCCTCTGATTCCGGGGGATTTATTTAATGTATCCATATATTAGCTATATAAACATCAAAAGGCTTATTAGACAATTCCATGGCTGCTATGGGGATTCATGGATGTATGCCTAGCTTGGTAGCAATATCCTTCATTGTCCGTATGGAAATATCAGTGGATTTAAAACTAAAAATATCCAATCTCAAATTTTCAAGAAAGTTAAATAGGACAAAAGTTAAATTTTAACTTTATAACTTTTCTCACAGATTTTTAAAGGGCTATATCTCAGCCAAAACCAATTCGGTACAATTATAAAATGGATCCACACTGGGCCACCTCTTTTAGCTCAAATGTATTAAAGTTTAACTAGTGAAAATAGTCGTATAAGTTTTCAAGTTCAAAAATTATTTACTTAGAAAGCCATTGTTCACACATTTTGATGAGAGCATTAAATTTTATCTAGAAAGTTCCATAAATTTCTATTTAGTTCTCTGGAGATATCAAAAGGGATATAAATGCCTAAAATAACGCAACCAAGATACATCGTTAAATTTAACCCAACGTTAAAGTGATTCAATCGGTTAAAAAGATCGAACTAGGATCAGGATCTTATCAGGAAATGGGTTCCTATCAGAGAAGAGGAAAAGAAATACTAACGTGATCAGTGTCCCAACGGGATCGTGACCCCACTAAGATTGGAATCCTGTTGGAAAATAAAATCTACCGAAATCGATCCCTAACTGGTATCGGGATCCGACAGCTAACAGGATCATCCGGTTTCGTGATCCCACCGAAATCATTATCTCACTGGAATCGATGTACAATTGGGATCGGGAAAATGACAGGATTCGGATCTTACCCGAGTTGTGATCCAAGTGGGATTGTTGTTGTTCGTCCATCCAAATTGGTTGGGACCATCGAGTCATCCGGTCAATTGTAAGATGGGTTACTCTGAGTTCGTAGATGTCTTGCTAGAACGATCCGTGTTCGGAATAATCTCTGGCACCGTGGGGGGTGGAAAGTAGCAGCATAAGGGGACTTAATGTTGCTCTTTTGTGCGAGCCTGCGTGTCTAAGCTTTGATTATCCTACTAGTTTCAAGTGATTTAACCCCCTCCATGACAGCGGCTCTCCACCTGGCTCTGTACTGGGCTGTCTGCACCCATTTAGAAGGGTTGATGCTTAAGGCCTTTAGTGAAGATTTCAGTGAGTCTCTTTAAAGCATTTTTTACCACCTTTGGAGCGCTTGCCTATCGTGAGTTCTCCGTAGAATATCTGTTTTTGGAGCCGGTTGACATCCATAAAGACTAAGTGTCCCATCAAACATAAGTAAATGTATCCACCGCGTTGAGGCGCTGTCTGCTGATGATGATGTTGGGTTCAACATAGGGCTTCCTGTGAGCTGGCTGATACATGACCTCAGTCTTTTTTGTGTTAATTGTTAGGCCAGATATCAACGCGGTGTTGATGACGGCGTCTGAGGCAGTGTTGTTTGCAGAATTTTCCGCAAACAGAAGCTCGTTGATGCTGTTATGTTTGAACTGGTTTTTAGCTTTAATCCTCCTTAAGTTCCATGATCCATGAGTGTGAAACTGGATGGGCAAGTGCGTTGTGGAGTCCTTGAAATCACCAGACAGTATTGCAGAATACATAATACTGAAGAGTGTGTGAGCAAGGACACAGCCCTGCCTTACACATTTTGTGACGGGAATGATTGAGATGACTGACAGTTGTCCTGCACTAGGGCCATCATGAAGCTGACTGATAATGTTGGGGAACTTGTCTGGGCATCCGTAATTCTTCATGATTTTTCACAGGCTATCTCTATTGTAATCCCACTGGGATCAGGTGTACTAACGGTAGCGGGATACCGACGTTATTTAAAGCCCACAGCGATTGGAATGAATATAAGGCTAAAAAATGTACACCCCCAGACTACGTCTTTAGCACTTGATCAAAAAATTTGCACAATGGGGGTTTTATTGCTCCCCTTTACAGGAGCCCAATCAAGAAAAGTTTGGGGTTCTCGAAATTGGACGAGTTTGTTTAATTTGAGATGTGCAAGATGCAACTTAATTATGGTTACCAAGCGATGACTTGTCTGTGCAAATACAGGCCAACTCCTAAAAAGCGAAATAAGTTGAAGATATGTTGGTTTACTGCTGAGCTCTACAACTCCTGAACATCTAAGCTTCCACCAAGAAAAACGTCATTATATTCGATGACTCAAACTTCCATTTTGATTCCACTAGCGACAGCTATTTCAAGACACCAAAATCTGCTCTTGAAACACACGGAATGACACAGTTTTTCCAGTATCCCGACACAGAAGCGAGGTCACATCCTATATTGGCTAGTTGTCAGAAAGGAACGTGCAGCTAAGATTCGCATCCTCGTTGTTGGGGACAAACTGATCTCTGATCCTTTACCCGTTGACCTTTACTTTGACTTGAGGAAGTCAGGGTGCCTTCTGATGCACAGTCACATCCCGTGACCACGGAAAGATAGATCTAGTGGCCTTCAGACATCAGGTCGACGTCATCATGTGCACTGAAGGAGACACTGCGACAGACCACTAATGCGGCTTCAGAGTCTTTTTTGACGACAATGCACCTCTGTTCACAGGGCGCGTTACGGCTCACACTTCCACTCTATGGCTCACGCCTGAAATAAAGGACTCAAAGCAGAAGCAGTGACGTGCAGAACGACACATTTTTGTTGATCACAAGAAACGAACTAAGAAGTTGGTCCTTGCAGCTAGAACTGAATATGTCAGTCACCAGATTGTAGATGCAGCTCAAGTAGGGACTTATTTCGTATTGTGGGTCAGCTGACTGGTAAACAGAATGACACATCTTTGCCAAAAACATTGCCGTTGTTGAGCTGCCAGACGCTCCAAATTAGTACTTTATCACAAAAAGTTCTCAAGGTCAGGATGAGACTTGACATTTGAATCGATGCTCCTGAATTCTAGCCGTTTAACGGCTCTCCTATAAGCAAATTTTTGGAAGTCACTGAATCACATGTTAAGAAATTCCTGGTTGACTCTCCAAGAAAGTCATGTTTTCGCGACCCTATTCAGGCAGGGCTGTTGCGCGAAATGTTTTGATGAAATAGTCCGTATAATAACTAACATCATAAATCAGTCATTGAAACTTCTATAGTTCCATCCTCTTTTAAAGTTGTGGTTTTAACTCCACTGCTAAAGGTAAATCTCTACCCAAATGTGTGGAAAAGTATACCCCACCTCTAATCTACCATTTGTATTCAACACTTTACGGAGCGTCTTTCTCCTCCAGCTCCTGAATCACATCACTCCGTGTGAACTGTTTGAGCGTTTCCAGATCAGCATACAGGGCGCATCAATCTGCAGAGACAGTGATGTTGTGCGTCGTAAATGATATTCTGTCATCTTATGGTCAGGGCAACGTATTTATTTTGTTTTTATCTGATCTATCGGCAGCGTTCGATACGCTTGAACACGGCATTCTTCTTCAAAAAGCTTTCATTTTCACCGATGCTGTCCAAAGATGAATCCGCTCGCATCTGACACATCGGGTGCAATCAGTAATCGCAAAAGGACTGACGTCGAAGCAATCTGTTATCGAATTCCGAGTACACTAGGTTTCGGTCCCAGCCCTTGTGCTTTTCATTAAGTACGTTCAGCCCTTGCGTGCAGTGATCAAGCAGTTTGACATGCTATATGACATTTTCGCAGATGATACCCTACTTCAGTAATATGTTATCTCCTGTAAGTTCCCTCTTATTATGACACAGCAGACAGTGGAGTCATTTAAAAACTGAATGATCATGAAACATGCTCAAATTAAACGATAAAAAGACAAAGCTGATCCCCATTGCTAACTCCTCAAAATCTAACATCTGTAAATAACACAACTTTCTTCACTCTCTCAGGTGTGCAGTTTGAATTTACTCAAACAGTGTAAAAATTGGCGTATAATTAGACAGAACACTAAATATGGAAAATCACATAAACATACGGTGCCAGGCAATTTTTCTAAAGCTGAGCAGAATAAGTCATATGACACTTTTCATAACGTTTAATGCATCAAAGAGGCCATTGTCTGTATTCGTGTTATGACGCATGGACAACTGCAATGCTCTCATGGTGGGTCTTCCAGCTAAGCTCCTGGATAAAATTAAAAAAAAAAAAGCAAATTCGACCATGCTAAAACAATTCTGAACGAGCTGCACTGGCTGCCGGTCCGCGCTCGCATAGAGTACAAAATTGCAACTTTGTGCTACCGATGCTTGCATGACCTGGCCCGTCCTTTCTCAAAGTGCTCAATACGCGTTATGTACCAACCTCACAACTCCACTCATCCGGTAGTGGAAAACTCTCCTACCGCATGTTTGCTTTCAGACTTACTTAAGGCATATTTTTGCATTCGTTGGCCCAACAGTTTGGAACACCCTTCCTATCACTCTGAGAAGCAGGCAGATAATGGAATCCTTCAAAACCGAATTAAAAAAAACACACATCTATCTCGCAAACACCTGCTGGGGTGATGTTGTCTACCATCTTTTCCAGCTAGCTATTATCTCCTAAATGTATTTTTGCTTGTGTTGTTAATGATTGCTAGAGATAAACGACTTTGATTTGGTTTCAAAATCGCACAATTTAGAGTGTTTCGTTTCTCTTATAATATGGTTGACTTGTAGCGCGCTTCGAGCCTTTGGGTTAAAGCGTGATGTTTTGAAATTGAAATTTTATTTTTTATCATCATCATATATATATATATATATATATATATATATGTGTGTATATATATATATATACATATATATATATATATATATATATATATATTTATGTAATATAAAATATCTGTGAAAAATTTATTATTATATATCAAATATATATAATATGGTTGACTTGTAGCGCGCTTCGAGCCTTTGGGTTAAAGCGTGATGTTTTGAAATTGAAATTTTATTTTTTATCATCATCATATATATATATATATATATATGTGTGTATATATATATATGTATATATATATATTTATGTAATATAAAACATCTGGGACAAATTTATTATCATATATCAAATATAACATGTTAAATGATCAATTACTTATTAATTGTAAGCCTTGTTGAAGTCTCTTCAATTTATAACTTTAGAATTAATTGAAATTAATAGAAATGCTTGCAAAAACGTAATATTAAAAATTGTTAAAACAAACTGTTTCCAAATTTTAAGGAAATCTTAGAGACGTTTATGTTACTGAATTCACTTACATTTGTCATGATCTCATGATCGAAGCCATCAATATCATATGGAGTATCAAAATGACATTTTACATGGACTGCCGTGTCGTTGACCTCATAGTAGGTGCACCCAGGAAAAGTAAGATTTGTTGGTATGTTGTTCAACCCTAAATGAAGTAAGAATAAACCTGAATGCAGCTAACAGTCCTTTAATTTCCTTACGAGATACTGCACGCTAATTCTACCTTTGACGGAAATTATTATAGAAGAAAGGGGCTTCTTAATAACATTTTAGAATTACAAGACACAAGTCGGAACAATATTTAAACTTGCAGGGACACAGAAAAAAAATATATTAATTGAACATTTTTTTTTTTAAAGTTATTAATTAAATATATTATACGTTAATTTATTTAAGGATGCACAATGCGATAAACCAAAAATCTGCCAAATATTCATGAAGGTTTTAAACGCGTGTCCATCCAATGAGCCAGCAAACCTACACATTCTTAAATAAGAAAATAGAAGCAAATATAATTCCTTCATTTTAAGGTTTTTAAAAAAAATCTTTATTTCGAGTTTTTAAATTTTGTGTCAGTTAAATTAACATTTGTATTATATTTTTACATTAAATAAATATTAATTTATTTAATGAATAAACAAATTTCATTTCAAGCAATACAGGTTGAAAATTTCATACTTATATTAACATATTTCTGCAAATATATTGTATTATGCATTTATCAAACATATTTTTTTCCATTTCAAGTTGCAGCGGTTAGGGACAATTAGGACAAGCCTTACCCATAACTAATGGTGACGTTAGTTTACTCGAGATTTTTTGTGTATATCTGTTCCAAATGTCCTCTTTAACTACAGTCACTCCAAATTCGTGATACCCTGGTCCAGGGACAGTTGCTTGGAAGGTCAAAATGCATGCTGTTAACACTGGTTCATTCGACAGTTTGATGATTTTCTTTCGAACTTCTTCTTTGAAACGCTTCGGTATCGAGGTTCCCTAAAATCATAAAAATAGTTTATACTTGATTAGAAACTAAATTTACATGACACATTTTAGACGACAATTCTATTTTAAATGATATTTGACAGAACTACGTTTAAGTTGGGGTTGGAGAAAATTAAAAAGTATTTGGACTTACGTTAGTGTATAACACAAACTCGCACATTATATCAAGAATAAAAGAATCTGTAAGGCACACTACTTTAACTGTTACTTCAAAGACTGTTGGGAAGTTACAAATGGGCTCAGACAAATCCGTTGTATTTTCATCTGCAAAAAATATGCATAATATATCAATACATTATTCTATTTTATTTAATATGAAAGATAGTGTGTAAAATAATGCGCTACAACCTTTTCAAATATATGACATAGAATGATCCTACTCTAGTTGCAGAAATGCAAAACGTCAGACTACACTGTGCGGGGCACTTAGGAAAATTACAAAGTTCAGATAAATGCAGATGATGCACTACCCAAATTCTTATAAGAAAACACATTTGATGGCAGACCAAGGCTTAGGCGGATGGATGAAAAGTGAAAGGAATAGTTAGGTCAAAATGTAGTAAATGATGAGGGAGGCGAAAGCCCTACAAGGGCTGTAGAGCTAGGGGCCTAGGGATAAATTGATTGATCTATTTTTGTTTTAATTATATAATAATTTAATTGATTTTATTGAATGTTTAAATCAATGATACATTTTTTTCTCTTTTTGAATATATCTCTTATACTTTATATAATTACTTATAGGATGTTTAATCTAAATAAAAATGAAGAATTCTGAATCTCCTCCCAATTATATTTATCTGTATGAGATCGATACTGACTAATATATTTTTTAAAAAAATAGGAATTTCTTTATCTACACAACATAATAAATATAATGCAGTTCCGGACAATGTTGTATAAGTTACAAAGATAATGACATAAATCTGAATTAAACATTTGATCTAGGATTTTTCCAAATGACTTACATCGTATTTTGCCGTCGAGAACGGCTTATCTTCAATATGTAGAGGTTTCGAAAAAGTCAAATTTCTAAGAATTTAATAATATATATTTCAAAAAAAATATTTTACATAAACAATTTTGATTATGAAAGACATTTTTTTTTCCTTAATATTTACAATCCCTGTTAAGAAAGGTTCAATTTTCTCTAGGAAACATGTGCTCTTCAAAAAGTGTATTTGATGAAGAGTCTGTAAGTTCGGTTGCATATGATGATCGTTTTAAAATGTACATTTTGTGCCTTTAAATCAGTATTTAATTAAAAAAACATAAAACGTATCATTTACAATTCAAAACATTTCAATTAAAATAATTGAACAACCTCAACAATGACCTAAACCACATATTAATAAAATACTATAATGTTTAACAGGAGGTATTGCTTGTTCAAACTATTTCACTAAAATTTTTATTAAATAATTCACAAAAATATGTCTCCATTTAAATTCCATACATACTGAAAAAGGCGCAGCGAGGTTCTTTGGGACGTGTTTGCCGTGCAGGTTGTCAAACTCGTATATTGTTATGGACAACATAATTGTTTAAGCACCAATTTATCGACTGAATAATTAATTCCTTAAACGATGAAGCTAAATTATCAACTATAGCGAAATTGCAATGACGCGCTTTAATTTTAAGAATACCAAATACCTAAGTGTTTATTAAATATTTCTCCCTTTTATTTGAACATAAGATCGGGAACTGTTTTAAGCTTTAGCTTATTATATAAAATGTGTCAACAGTTTTCTATCCACTTTGAGTATAACAAGCTTAAAATGTTTTCTATATTATATAATACATTTTTAAAAAAACTGTTTTAAAGAGATACCATTTTTAGATCACATTTTCACAAACCGTAAATCCACCGACTTTTTGCGACCGGATTTCTATATAAAATAAAATTATACAAGAAAGCTAAAGTTACAATGAATACTTCATTTTAGCTTGTTGCATCTTTGCCATATGTGGTAAACACAACATTTATTATTGCATAGATTATATTGATACACTTCACAATAATAATATTAGAATTGGTATTTATGTTTACGACGCCCAAAGTTTTAATTTAATTAAAACACTCCTTTGCTTTGTTTTAAACAAATTTTAAAAGAGACCCTTTAAAAATAATGTGTTCGATATTCAACATGAATTGTCTCTTCTGTTAGGCATTGCATGTCTAATTCTCTTGTTGTTTGTTGCCTCGATAGTTATCATTTAGCTGGCACACATTTTTTATATTTTAAACTTCGGCCGGATTTAAATAAGATTCATGTAAACAAAGTAATGTAAATCTTGATGTGATTTATTTTTATAATGGCGCTATCTTAGGAATAAGTAGAGTGCCACCGATTTGCATTGTTTCCTGTCGTAAAGTCATTAATTTTCGATTAATGGCTTTGGCATTGTTGAGTACTTTCTTCAGAACAGTTCCTTAAAAATTTCCTTTTATCTATCAACGTTTTTGCAGAGCCCATCTTGAATATTACTTGAAACGTTTTGGGCAAAAAAATCAAAGGTTTAGTGAGTTATTATTAATCCGGCTTTTCAAAGGTGAACATCTTAAATTTCAATCAATACTAGAGTGGATTTATGTTTGGCAGGGATGACAATTTTTAAGCATATTTTAAACGAATCCTAACCAGAGCAAACATTACTGTATTTGCTAGTAAGCATATATATATATATATATATATATATATATATATATATATATATATATATATATATATATATATATAAAAATATATTTGTGTTTTGTGTAGTGTGAAATATTTTAAACGAATAATATACAGAGAAAACATATCTGTATTTGTTAGTAAATATATATATATATATATATATATATATATATATATATATATATATATATATATATATATATATATACTAACATAATTGTCTGATTTGTAAGGTGTCAAATATCTATGGAGGGGTGCAAATAAAAGAAAAAACGACAGCTGTAAATACATTGAGTTGACTGATTGAAAAATCCCAAACAAATTCCACTTAAAGAAGGCGGTTAACCATACAAAATGTATATCCATGAACTCGTTTTTCAATTTTGATGTGTATGGTCATTTAGATTATTATTTTAATTCCAAAGACTCATGCAAAACTGATAAATCCTCTTAAAAAGTTATCTTTTTTACTTCTTTCACTCACCTAGAATGATGTCCTTTTTATAGTGTAATTGTCTGGTAAAGGGAATATGAAAATTACGTTAAAATATTTACATTAATTTAGAAGACCAAATTCAGGGCTTATGACCAGAACATATTTTTCATTTTATCACATATAAGGAAACCTATTATATTCCTTGGATTAGACATTAAATCTTTAAAAGTTTAAAAAAAAAGGGTTTGAGTACCTAAGGTGAAGACAGTTTTAAAAGTTGAAATTTAATTATTTTTCCCTTCTCAAAATACTTCATTTAGGCTAAACTTTAGAATGCAAATTGTCCTAATGGTACCGGTTGGGGCTCAGTCAAAAAGCTGTCGTTTAATAAATTACATTATGGTTGACACTTTTCAGTTACCTCATATTAAATCTTAAAAGCAAATTTTTAAAGCTTCAAATCGCTTCATAAGTAGTCCACGATTTGACCAAAACAGAACACTCCCAACAGACATAAAAAAATTATTAAAGGCAACTTTAAAAAATTTAATTAGCTTGAAAGGCAGTGCTAAAATGTCTTGGATTATGAGGTGTCAAAATTAACGCTAATAGATAACTGTTCGAATTTCGTAATAAATATCGAATATAATATTAAAAACATAAATAAGGTAGTTTAACCCACCCAAGGTTTGAAAGATATGACATTATCTTGGGGTACCCATGGGACAGCTAGATACCGGACAAATCATAACCTTTCGTACCGCTAGTGCACTTTAGATCAGTGGTTCTCTGCGAGTCTGTCTCAAGGGTTCGGCGGAAGTCCAAAAAAATAATTTAAAAAAATATATATTTTTTTTCCAATTAAGAATGTACGGTAAATGTGCACATGAAACTGGTGGGGTACGGTACCTCTCAAAAGGTTAAGAATCACTGATTAATTTAAACTTTCGATGATATTTTACCAAAATATAAATAAATGCCTACGATATTTCTGGCTTAATATAGATTTTTTTAAATGACTAATAGCTTATTTGTTCATTTAATCTTATTAAATAGTATTGTCTGTTGATTTAAATAAAACTTGACTAATTTTTTTTTTGCTTGCAACCAATTTTCAAACACAAGTGTGGGCATATGTTTCAAAAAAGCTCATTACAGTGTTCTCTACTTACGAGATTAAAATACATTACTCTTATCAGAAACATTCTTCTGTTTTTGACCTGTTCGACTACATCAACTTCAAATTACCTTGTTCCTTTATTGCCTCCTTGATAAAAGCAAAAAAACTTACCAATTACAGGTCAGTAAAAATGTTACCTATTTAGATACCAACATTATAGTATTTAAAAACACCCGTAAAAAAAAAGCTTTCTAAGTCGAAAAATTTTCGAATCTATAGCCTCTAAACAATGTAAGAAGCACTGTAAGCCACAAACCATCAATTAGCGTCTATTAAATTATATACACATAAATAAATAAATAAATAAATACATAAATAAATAAATAAATAAATAAATAAATAAATAAATAAATAAATA